>CM043016.1:100265772-100533888 GCA_023690525.1 Holotrichia oblita | reverse complement strand
GCCACCTCACAATGATAGTTGCTTATTATAACTTTGAAGCCTAAAATAGATAAAACAAAATAACTTTTTTGCTCTCGAGTAAAAATTAATTAGAAAATACATTGCTGAATTAATCGTTCGTATACAAGAAAGTCTTAAACTAAGTAAATATTAAATTAATTAAAAAGAAACTTACCTACATGTTCTTACCTTGCTATACTGTTACCCTGCCGTGTGCCGGTCATGTCAGAAGTACAAGATGTCCTCCTACCAACTTGACATTTTAGTCACTCATATAAATAATAATAAAATAATTAAATTTATTGTAATTTATTATTATTGCAGTTCTTAATATTTAATCACACTGAATAAAGCTTGTTTTATATATCTCTATCAGAAATGGAGCACTTGTGACGTCATGGGTCATGGTTCTGTCTTTTCTTTTATCGCGTTATTGGTTATGATACTAACATAAATACTAATATACGCAACGTTGCTGCGGTGCAACAATTGCTGCAGTGAGAAGAGGTCGATGCAACATCGATACGATAACGGTGCAGCAATTGTTGCATCGCAGCAACGTTGCGGATATTCTCACACGGCACGACACTTGGTATGTCATCGTCCAGTGAAGAAGAAGATATGATTCTGTACATCTATGTAAAATTGCAAAAGCGAAAAAGGAGGGAGGTACTGGGTGCACCCATACATACAGAAAGGAATATTAATTGCAGATTGTTCGTTGCCGCACAGGAATTAACCATAGATGACGATAAATTTTAGTCCATGTATAGAATGTCAAAGAATACATTCCAAGAACTTGAGCAGCTTGTCAGTGAAGTTATTAGGAAACAAAATACAAATATGAGAGAATGTGTTAGTCCTGCAGAGAGGATTCTTAAGTTCACTTTCTCACAAAATACATGCAGTACCGTATGCTAACCGATTGAAAATATGCCAACGCGCAGCATGCCGATAACATACGGAGTTGTAACCGCATTGCGCCGACTCGTGCGCTGGTACCAATTAAACTATATGTGCTCGACATTGCCTCAGCATGCCAACGGTATACCGTACCGATGTTGCATCGACCCGTGAGAGAGCGACCTTAGAGTTCTTGGAATTCTGGATCACAGTGTTCTATTTTTATGATGACATTAATTTATTTAGTAAGATTTGTACAGATTTGGCCATATCTATTATTAATGATCACTGGAGTTACGTAAAAGTAACACTACCGTACCTTGGCACCCTCTTTCAAGTGCTTCTAAAATGGACATTTGATAGTATGTAGAACCCAAAGCGTAACCAGCCCGAATACAGTTAATAACAGCTACTGGTGCCAGTAATTATTCTGCTGGCCTACCTACTTAACAATTGTTCTCTACCTCTCCATCTACAAAAAAGACATTGAAATAGCATATAATTGAGCCTTGCGCTGTAGGATATTTTGTAACCCTTTAAAGTACGTTACAAGATATAAAAAAATTTTTACACAAGTGGGTTAGACCGAACAACTCTTAAAGCGAGCTATTATTCAACATACATCGAAGATTGGTGTTAAAACTTGATGTGCTTTAGCCAGACATAATGCCTTTACTGGCAATTCTTCCATTCACGATAGTGAAATTAATACCATTAAAAGATTATTCTGAAAAACTTTCACTATCCTATTATCTGAGGACACCATTAATTCTAAGAAAGATATTAACAATTACTTTAGAAAATTATATTCTGGTTAATATCTTTTTTAAATAAATTTATTTGCTGATACTTACGATACTTTTCAATTTTCGCCGCTGTATAATTGGTTGCCTGTGGCTCTTGTCGTTCTCTCTACATTGTTGACACTTATCATTATCAACAATAACAAAATCACACATTTTTTAAAGTTTACTTTATAACTTTGTGCATGCATCACTTTTATCATATCCATTGATGTGCACTTCTATATATATTTTCTTGATGGCTTAATGTTATTTGGTGTGTACAGTAAGTTAGTTATCGGATTTTAAGAAGTTTATTCGTATCCGATAGTTTTAAGGACTTTAAAAAATTATTTTTGGTTCCGATTATTAGTATCCTTTATGAAATCAATATTTTTTACGAATCCTTGGACTGGCTTTGATCTCCCCTGATGCTAGTTTCCCGTCCTAGATGCTAAAACCTTACCCCGACTAAGGCAGTCCTGAAGTGCATATGCACAGCAGTCTCAGTTCTTTGGATGTGTCTTAATTCAACGCTAACCTGTTACTTGTCGTCAGCTGCATAATATTAACTCGACATTTTTTATGTAGTGTGTAATACCAGCACAGCAGATACTAATACACGCAAATATTACTTGCAAAAGAACTGGGCCCAAACTGTATCAGCACTTTTACAAAGCTCTTCAGTTCTGACACTGACAGTTATAAAATTATTAAAACTTAAAATTACTGCAGCTAGTACAGAATATAGGTTCTTTCCTTTAATTTATACATAAATTTATATATACATATGTTGAAAAAATATTATTAGGGTTGTCGGTCTGTTTTATTATGAACAACTCATTTGTTCATCAATCTCAATATTCCGCTTTTTATTTAAAAGCTTTTTCAGGAGAGGCTACGAAATTCATTTTTATACATTTTGAGTGAAACTTTTTTTTTTTAATACTTACAAATAGAGTATAGAGTAAACACTTTCATTACTTAATAGTACCACAACATAACGCGTTGTAATTAATCTAATTTAAAATTTATACCATGTCTATAGGTACTGTTACAGGTTAAGTTAAGGAATAAAATTTATGTATACATATTTATTAAAATGTAAAATTGTCTACACCGTTGCTTGCGTTGTTTGTACCTCATTTTAAATGAACAAGAAATATAACGTAGAAATATAGTTTCTTAACATCCGTACAATGTCCTTATGTGATGTTAATTACTAAACTAATAAAACTTTTAGTCAGCGTGGAGTCTTTCCAGAGTAATATATGTAAAGGTACCGTTCGCCAAAATATCCACTCTGGCCGCCGCATAGGTATACTAGTAATTGCAAGATCTCCTAGGTTAAAAAGGCAAAAATTAGATTTGTCTTTAACCCGAATATAAAATATTTGAAGACCTGACAGATTTACTAACAACTGAACAAATTAATTATCAAAACAAGAGGCAACGCTAAAATGAAATACATATATTCAAATGATAGGACCACATCTTGAAGCTAAATGTTACAATTTAGTGGGCTATATAAATTTAAATTTATTATGCACAGATTTAAAGCATCAATTTGAGGAGTATAATGTATTGGTAATATCAAACTTTTACTAGTCATTATCACATTCAATCAGAAGCACACATATATCGGGTTAAATCAATGAAAACGGATTTAAAAGGGTAGACGATAATTTTTTCGCTTGAAAATGATCAAGCATTACCAATTTTAACACCCTTGGAAAACTAAACAATTTACGTCCTATAATCATTGCTCCCAATAGGAAAAACAGCATCATTTTCAACCGTTATCGTTTCACTGAAACGGATAAAATGTCATGACTTGACAAAGGCGAATTTGTTCTAAGACCCGAAAAGAAAAGGTAGGAAATTATAAAAGGGGATACAAGGTCGTAATACACGTAACTCCCTTGCAGAAAAAGTTATAGCATCTTGAATAGGCAAGAACGGTAGGGCCATGGGGTGAGTAGGGTAACTGTTTTGGGATGGGAACCAGCGGTTCAGATACAGGGTTACCCTACTGATCGTAGTAGCAGTGTATTCGATGAAAAAAGAGCCTAAAGAACGAGGGAAAACTTCAATCGTGAATTTGCTTTTCGCGTCGGTTTACACAAAACATCTTTGTGAAATACGGATGCTCTGACCTTGCCTGCTATATTTGGATGCTGTTGGTTATTTTAGCAAACGGATGCGCTACAGTGATTTGCGCTGCTGTAAATATTGTGCTAACAAATTTGTGTTTCTTTCTAGTGCTCTGTTACCTACTCAAACGCTTCAATTAACAAAAACAAAGCAGCGTTTGCAATGTTTGTTGCAGGACTGAATAAATTTAAAAAGATATATATTTGCATTATTAATAGCTGGTTCCTACATTTATTCAGTTTTTGTAACCAAATTGAAAACTCTTTACATATGTATTGTTTGTATGTATTTTTAATGGATACCGATAAGGTACTAAGTAATTTATCTGTCTGCTTTGTTTTTCAATTGATATGACCGTTGCTAATTTTGAAAATTTGGTTTTATTAAATGTTCTGTCCTTTATTGAATGTCCTTCAACCGTATAGCTAAAATTTGCTAAACTTTAATAACGAAGAAGGTACACGATGCATCACGACTTGGTGTATTGTGTTCAAACTTTAAAATATATCAGTTTTTAGATTGCACTGGGATGTATAGGACGATAAAGAGCACGTTTTAAAATTACAATTATGTAAGACGATTCAGGAAGGTACAAAATATCAAAGTTGGGTTATTTTTAATAGAGCACTACTCTGTGTTATATGTCATTTTCAGATTCTACATGTAAGCTAGGTAAACTTTGTTAATAATTCTTTATGCCTACTTATTATTATATATTGATATATTACATATGTTGGTAAATGTATGGTAGTAGAATTGAAATTAGAATAACTAAGTAAGCGATATCACAAGCAAATTAATTACAAACACGTTAAACAAAATATATGTATATAGTAAAATATATAAGAATATATAAAATTGCTAACACATTCAGTTGTACTATATTCGATTTAATGATTTTAAACGTTTAAAAGTTTTACTCGAAATATGTTTTTTTCTACTAAATGTTTGTTTGTATTGAATATTTGAATATTGTTTAAAATAATTTTAGATGTCTACTTCAAACGCAGTATTATAATCTTTATAAAACGGATGTTCGAGAAAAAAATTACACTTTTTGTCGAAAAAATCGATATCTTATTACTTTTTCATAGTAATTAGTATTCGTTCAGTTCCATGGTATAGTACATCTAAAATTGGAGCCAATATATATTTAGGTACTTCCCCATAGCTAAATATACAGCTTTAGAGTTATTTTACAAACTGTGTATTCAATTTGATTATATAGAATAGAACTGTGGAATCTACAGTATGTCCACGGATCGAGGCCCAAAGAGGAAACACTTTTTTTATTTTGTATTTTACAAGAATAATATATTCTTGATAAAAGTTTTTGCATGTCTCGAAACGGCCAAGTCAGTAGATTTTAATTTCATAAACTCAAAAACAAAAATGATATAACTAATAACTATTTTACTCAATTCATTCACCGCGCCCTTTTCAACGCACAATTCTAGCCGTCGGCGCAATTCTCTATAACTTCTTCGAGAGTTAAAGACGTCACAGCGTCTTTAATCCTCTCCTTTAAATCTTCTACGTTCGGAAGAAGATTATTTGCATAAACTATTTGCTTCAAACGACCCCAAAGATAAAAATCAACCATTGTTAAATCAAGGCTCCTTGGTGGCCATATCACGGGACCATTTCGACCTATCCAATTCTGTCCAAATTGCTGATTTAACCATTTAACAACAATCCTAGCATAATGAGCCGGACAACCATCTTGTTGGAAATAATACCTTGCGAGGTAATTAATCGGTAGATCGTTCAAACGTTCATCAACAAAATTTTGCAGCATATCCAAGTACGTATGCTGATTGACAATATTATCAAAAAAAATGGTCCAATGATACCATGGTAAGTAATTGCACACCACACATTAACTTTTGCCGAATATTGTCAATTGTGAGGGATGTGAAAATTGGGATTGTAATTGCTCCAATATCTCACATGTTGAGATGCAACAGTACCATTAGTAGAAAACGTGGCCTCATCAGAAAAAAATAGTATTTCGGTAAAAGTATTGATTATCCACGATTTGAGCGCCCATCCACAGACAAAAATACAAACATTTCGCAGGATCTCCGGGTTCTAATGCATGATTAAAAATGGACTTGTATGGATGGAACTTCCTTTGTTTCGAAATCTTTTGAATGAGCGATTTATTAATTCCCAGATGGACTGATCTGCGAACTGGGATAGTTCCGTACTGAATCCATTACAAGAAGAGTGGCGGAGTCGTCTTCATCGCTTGCTATTGTTTTTCTTTACATCCAGTATGGAACCAGTGGATAGGAATTTTTTGATCAATGCTCGTGCACCTCTATTTGAGATGTAAATATTCGGGAACTTTTGATTAAATTCTTCGACAACTCGACGGATCGCTTTATTACCTTTGCCATAGCATTGAATTAGGTAAATTCGTTGGTCTTTTGACAACATTTTCGACTATTATGGTTGATTTTTCTAACTGACAGTTAATTAGATAAATAAATATCGATAACTACCATGACACCGCAACTTAATTTCTGGGACTCTTTGGAACTCGATCCGTGGACATACTGTAGATTGAATAAATAAAAACTCAACGACTACTATATATAAGATATAAGACCAGTGAACAATGTGAATGAAAACACTAATACTGCCTTTGGAAAGAATGACTTAGAAGGAAATGTAATTTTTCCGAAAAATTGTTGAAGATACTTCTGGTAGATATTGGCAAATTTAGATATATTTTCTGCATACATTAGATGAATGTTGACGGTCATCGGAGCACCACCTAGGTAATTACAAGATTTCAGAAATTTTCGTTTTTAAATTCAAATTGCGACATTTTTAGATATTCAACGGTCATCTCTCTGCTTAATAATTTTTTCCCATCTCATCGAAATCGTCAAAGTTTCATTTGTTCTTATTTATATATTCTACTTTCCATAGCCTAATCGATTCTATAAACTCAAGATGAATATACATTTTGTACAAAAAATATTTGCATTTGGCTAGAGGGAAGTAAATACGCTACTGTTCAACATACTATGCAATAAAACTAAAAAAATATTAGTTGCTATTTGAATATCATAAGATGTCGTTTTTTTTTTTATAAAAAGGTTGGATTTTTTCTGGACACCCAGTATAGTGCTTTGAAGTTTATAATACTGCATTGCATTCAGATTCCTAACTAATTACTTAAAATTTTAAATTTGTGCATGCATTGATGTTTTAAAGTATAACTGTTTGTATTAGCACGTAGGCCATGGTTTTTTTTTTCATAAAAATTGAAATAATTGAAAAATAGCTGATTTTAGAGGCAACCTTTATTAGACAACGCAGTCTTAAAAGAATCTAATATAAATCATTAAAAAATTTATTAATTCCGTTTGAAATAAGGAAGATTATAGGCATTTCCGATATAACCAGAAGAAGTAAACATCTGAAATTATTTTAGAGTCAAAGCACGTAACACGAAATCATTGCATGCAAAAGTCTAAACCACAACGTTTATTAGTTCCCTATATTCTTTTAACCAAAAGTCGTCATGATATATCGTCTGTTTTATTATTATTAATATTTTATTTGATTATCTCTATTAAATTAAAGCTGCAAAGTGGGCTACTCTGGTATTATATTCTAATTAAAATTCTGGAATGGGTAATTAAGCTAGATTTCACAAGGCGCAGCTCGACTGATTGATATAAACAGTGTGATAATGCAACTTAATAAGATAAAAATCACCTAACAATGAATCAAATAAAATAAGTACTCAATATAGTGCGTTAATATAAATAAATAATAATTTGTGCACTTTAACATTCTATCTTGTCTAAAGCATTCGGCTCTATTTACTAGTGAGACGACTAGATATGAGAACGATATATTACACATCATAAATATATTATTTATCTATTACTATGCCTGGTACATTATCTTTTCGCTGTATAAGTTGCTATCTTTTCGGTATATAAATTGCTAAAGTAATTTAGTATTTCATACAAATTAAACAAATGTTCACAGCAATTCTTGAAAGAAGTACATTAAATTCCGAATACAGGAGGTTGTTATACTACTCGCGGGTCTGCAACATCGCTCTCGAAACTTCTCATTTTGCATGTTCTCACTAGCTACTTACTAAAAACTTTAATGGAAAAGATACCGGCGAAATTTCATGTTTGCATTAATATATACAACCCGGAACGAAAGCTATTGTAATGTATTCTGCAAAGCTGTAATTTGAAAATATGAAGTACGGGGCGTTGTGGAATGTAAAAGCTTAGCACTTAAGAACAAGCGGTGCTCTAAAACTTCATCTCCTCCTCTCCTTCTTCCTTTTACGCTGTATGTACTCTAATCTTGATACTCGTATAATTAAAAGTTGAAAGATCTTTCTAGCTTGATTCTTAAGTGTGCAAAATCGGGAAGATCCTGCTTGCACTTGAAATACATTTCATTTAAGGATAATGCTAGTTCTCATAGCGGCAGTAATCAACTTTTTGTATGTATATCTAACTTATACCTAATCGATATATTTGAAAATTTTTAGAGGGCATACAGATTAGTAGTAGCAGTAAATTGATCAGTAATCTACACTTTACATTCAGCATTAGTTGATCGCACTTCGTAATGATGCAATTGTTGTAAGAATTATAAAATCTTTTGAATTATCTCACATACATACATACATTCGTACGATGAACAAAATAAACTAAATACGTATGAATTTTCTTATTGTAGTATAATGTACGACAAAAATAATATAAAAATACTAAGACAATCTATGCTAAAGCATATAACAAGGGAAGTGCGTACTACGTTAGGTGTAACAGGGGTTACTGGGAAGACGCTAACAATTGAAACAACCTGTATCGTTTTTCACATCTGCCAAGCTTGAGCATCTATACAATAATATTACTTAAAGTTACACAGCAGAAACACGTTGAAAAATTACAATCAAAATTAGAAATTTAAAATGGTTAAAAACGTCAAAAACACAACACTCTCAATTACAATTTACAGTCTTAAAAACAATCATCATGTTAATACACTGTCTTAAATTAGACACGTATGGAAAAATTGTAGGTTATAATAAATAATCCCGCCTAAATTATTTATTATAACCTACAATTTTACTGCACGTGTGTAATTTAAGACTCTCTGTAATTTAAGAGTCTCTTCAGTTAGTTACGAAAAGCCCTTGCAACTGCGCCCCTCACAAAAAATATTTAATTTGCGGAGAATTACAGTCTTCTACCTTGCGTTTCAATTCCTTACAAATGTAAAGCGCTTCTATGAAATTGAGACAACTTAAACTAAAATCAGATAATTAGTAAAATATCAAGGGAACACTAAACACTTTAAACCACTAAACACCAAACAAGTTTGAACTAAAATCCGACGCGTTTCAACAGCAAAGCTGTCATTATCAAGGTGATAATAAAACTGTTTTATTATCGCCTTGATAATGACAGCTTTTCTGTTAAAACGCGTCGGTGTTTTAGTTAAAACTTGTTTGGTGTTTAGTGGGTTAAAGTGTTGACTGTTCTACTTTTGCTCCAAGAGATCCGGTGAAGAACTTCAACATATCAAGGCCATATAAGAAACTTGCTTTGACATTGACAGCATTCTTAGCATTTTCCCATTAACAATAAAAAGGTATATCCACCATATATGGGAAGAAAATAACACGTTTTATGTACCTATTTCCAATTAAAAATACCGAACAATTTTACATTACCAGATAAAAATGTTTGAATAAATGTAAACGATACTACGATCCTACCTACAGCATGCCGGTCTAAGCACTACTAGAGTTAGAAGGAGGTTCAGATTATTTTACATACTTGTAATAGAATGCCGTTTCTCGCACAATATTTGTAATATATCTGAAGGAAGGAATAGTTACTGTAGTTTCGAGACGTCATTCAGAATACATTTTCCAATAAAAATAACGCAGTAATTGTAAGGTACTATGTAAAAGATACTTTAAAGTTATGTACTATAGCAAACGTCGCAACAATCAAATCTGTACAAGTAGATCAGTGAATGCATTCAAGGAACTATCGTCCTAGATGTACGGTAACAGTAAATATTTTTAAAGGGAATTTGGATCAAGGAAATTCAATATAAATCCCGGATGCATGTATAGGTAAAGCTTCTAAGTCTATCTAAAATAAAAGAGGGATAAAAGGAACCCTACATACGAAGCAATTTCGAATCCGTTAACCAACAAATATTTACAGACGGAATAACAATCCGGCACATAAATCTGCGCAAGCAGGTAAACTTACGAAGCTGAAGGAAGATAATGCGAAGATGGAGACAAGAAGGATAGAAGAGTCCGATAGGTATCATTTCGAGTCGACGTAGTTGAGAGAAAAATAAAACCCTCAGTTAAATGAAAATATCTAGAAATAACATGGACCGATTGCCAAATGTCTGGGGACTCTTCTTTGATAAACAAACCTATATGAAAACTTGATAATCCCAGAGACATTGTAGTCGATAGAAATGTTGCACGAGCATAAGAACTTGAAAATATTGCTGAGAAGTTTGTCCTTCCCTCTTTTTTTGTGTTAGCTGCCTCGTGTTGGAATTGTATCCATTGAATCTCGACGAGTCAATCGATCTTGTCTTTGAATACGTTTTCGTTGGGTCTCGTTTTCCTTTCTCCGTGTGCAAACATGTAAAAAGTAAATATCGTACTTATATATTCAAGTTGTGATATACACCTTTCAATAAACATTGTCTTTTTGTTTTTTTTTGTGCAACATGAAATTACACAACTGTTATTCTGGCTTATAAATGAGTGGTGTATTATCAAATACACTTTCATACATTATAAGTTAAAACCCAGAAAATGATTCAATATGTAGGCTCAGCAACATCTGAAAAACAACCGATGTAGACAGAATTATACTAGTGCAAAACCAACGTAAAATCCTTTGTGGCGGATTCTTTTTCCATGAATATAAAAAAAATTGAAATATTATTATTTCCGTACTTACTTGTATATTTCAGTCGCCACTCTGTGTGATAAATATGAACTATGTATATTTATAGTATAGATACAACATCAATCACATTGACATTTATATCTGATAATAAATACTGCAGTCTTCAAAAATACAGGGCGTTGAATTTAAAACGATGACTTTCATCGACGTGAACTTGGCTGAAATGAACGTTCATTTTAGACAGCCCTGTATACAGGGTGTCTCAGCGAGACCGTTCATTAGAAGTTTATGGGGTTCTGGCCAAAATATAAATTTGAAAATTCAGAATTATATATAGTCGATTATGTTCTCTTCAATGAAAATATTATTAGATTTCCGCCGCTTCCGGTTATACCGGAAGTCGCTATCTACTTTGTTATTTTTAATGGAACACTCTGTATATTTTTACATATTTGGATTTACCTATCTTTAAGCTTTATAAATAGCTTTAGTTTTTTTTAATTTGATTCGGGGTCTTGTAGTTATTCGATTTTTTCTAAAAAAATTTGCTATAGCGGAAATTTATTCAAAAAATCAGAGAAACTCGATTCTTCCGATATCAATTTAGAATTCATAACATGCTTAAACAACATACTGGAGTATATTTTAGCGTCGAGGACGGCTATCTACATTGCATAACTTGCTGCTATTTTTTCAAATAGCACCCCCCATATTTTATTACTTAGTCGTCTTCAGCGTCCAATTCTACATCTTTTATGTCCCACATGTTCCATACCTAAAATTGATAGTTTAGAAGATAATTCGAATTTTTGAAAAATACACACGACTCATCGATACTTATCCAGTGTGCCATGGAAAATAAGCGTTCTCAAAGATTTATTGTCAAAGTCTAACTCACACTTCGTCGTTTGATGCTTGGGAGTTAATAATTGTTCTTTAAATGCCTTTACATTATTGCTATACTGAGTTAAAATGGATAACAAGAACGAAAACAATGTTTACGCAAAGCAAGAAATTCTGAATGTATTTTTAAAGAAATGGGTGTAAAAAACTAGACAGAAATTATAATAATTGTTGATGATCGTTCGCATTCAAGCATAGTGCTAAACGTAAAGAAATACCCTCAAATTGCTCTTTGTACATCTTGAAAAGAGAGTCTGCCGAATGCTGCTCGCACACATGCTTTTAACTACTCCCTCGTGGTCGCCGATGTCTGGTGGACCAGATCTTTGATACGTTCCCAAAGGAAGAAGTCCAGACGTGCCATATCTGGAGATCTCACAGGCCAATTCCTAACCGCCTTACCCACCTGTCTTCGAACATTAAGATGTTATCCATTTTAACCCTTTGTAGCAATAATGTAAAGGCATTTAACTCGTAATTATTAACTCACAAGCATCAAACGATGAAGTGTGATTTTGACGTTAGACTTTGACAACAAATCTTAGAAAGAGTTATGTATGTATTTTTCAAAAAATGTAATTATCTCCTCTCAATTTTAGGTGTAGGATATGTCCGACATCAAAGATGTAAAATTGGACGCCGAAGATGATTAAGTAACGAAATATGGGGGTGCCATTTGAAAAAATTGAGTTATGGTTCTTCAAAATTTCGAAGAGTTAACCTGCCATAGTAAAGTAACCACGCAATGTAGATAGCCGTTCTCGATGCTAAAATATATTCCAACGTGGTATTTAAGCATGTTATGAATTCTAAATTGATATCCCAAAAATCGAGTGTTCTCTGATTTTTTGAATAAATGTCTGCTACTTATAGCATATAAAATATAACAAAGTAGATAGCGACGTCCGGTATAATCGAAAGCGCTAGAAATATAATAATATTTTCATTGCAGAGAACATAATCGATTATATAATTCTGAATTTTCAAATTTATATTTTAGCCAGAACCCTATAAACTTCTAATGAACGGTCTCGTAGAGACACCCTGTATATGGATATAATTTTGAAAGTGCAAATTTAATACTTTGTATTTCAGATAAAAACTCGTTAAATATATGGTCTTCAACTGGAATACTTTTAGAAGTACAAACGTTTTAAGATAACATTGCAGTTGGCCATACATAAAAAATTGAATAACTCAAAAGGCTGATTTTTTACCTAGGTAAATTTTTTAAGGCGCTCTATAGCGCCTTAATAATCTTTCCTGCAGAATTGCATGCACAATTTAGAAACTTATAAATCCCGGAATTTTTAAAACGTTTAGTATCAAATGAGCAATACTTTGCGCGCGTACATAGAAAATTGCGTAATAATGAATCCGTATTTAAGACAAGTAGAGAAAATGGTTTACTTTTGGGCATCTGGAAACGGAAGTAAGCATTAGCTAACAATGCTACTGCTAATTTTTTCTACAAATCGCACATACCGTATATACGGTATGCGCCGTAACATACAACACTGAATTGCGCGCCACTGTTATGCGCATGTCTGCTTTCTGACGTATGATACTAGCAGCTTATGTGTTTTTAGTAGTGTAGAGAACGTTGTTATGTGATGTAACAGTTGAGAATGGGTCTCACGACTGAGGAAAAAGTGTTTATTGTTGAGCATTATTTTCGATCGTACTGAAATGGCAAACATGGTGGACCTAGTTTGAAGTTAGTGACGGAAACATATCGCGAACAATTTCATAAAGAGGCACCAACCAACAAAGTTATGCTTTCTATTGTTAATAAATTGCGTCGTTCTGGCAGTGTATTGTGCTAACGGAAGGTCTGGTAGGGCAGTAACTGTGAGAACAAATGGGAACCATGGACGTCTCCTTAATCAGGTTTTGCGATCACCGAACCGAAGTTTTTGGCGAACGGCATCGAAGTTGAATATCAGCGATATCATTGATTCGGCGTTTGTTCAAAGACATAGGCGGATTTCCGTACCGAATTCAAGTTGGACAACGCTTGATAAACCAAGATATGAATGCCAGGGTTGCGTATTGTGAACAATTTTTGGCTATGCTGTACGAGGATCCAGATTTCTTGAATAATGTGTGGTTCTGAGACGAAAGTCGTATTCACTTGGACTGTTACATTAATAAGCAAACAACTCGTTTCCTTGGTTTCGATAAGCCAGACGTGATTCTCCAAAAACCGCTACATAGTGACCGTGTGACGATATGGTGTCCAGTGGCAGCACAAGATGTGATTGGTATGTATTTCATTGAGGATGATGATGGCACAGCTATAACTGTTACACCCATGAATGGTATAGAAACATGGTGGTAACGCTATTTGTCTAAGATCTCAGAAGGCTTTCTCGTGCCAGGAATCTTGGGATGGAAAACCAGTGGTTTCAATAAGCCGGGGCGACCAGTCACACTGCTCGACAATGGATAGCATTGTTGCAGGAAACTTTTGAAGGACGCATCATTTCCCGCAGCTCTAATTTCAACTACACATCACATTCCCCTGACCTTACACCACCGAATGCCTACGTATACCCCATACGTAGGCATTCGATGGTGTAAGGTTAGGGAATGTGATGGGTAGTCACAATCTATCTATCTTTATCTACACAATTTCTGAAAAATGACAAAGTAACTGAAAACGATTCCAAAAATATATAATAAATATAGCATTTTTTCGAGAAGTGTTTGAAAAATCCATTCAGTAACCAATAATGGATTAAGTGTTTTAATTTGAGAAATGAAGATGTAAATGTGGCAAAGGATCTTTATTTGGAATTGTTACCATTTGTAAAATGTTTTTGTGCAGTGAACTGTACCAGATACAAGATTTTTTTAATAACTAAAGCATAGTTTAATAAATTGTTGGTCCTGTATTAAATCTAGAAGCGCAAATTACAATATAGCTAACAAAGAAGAGCAATAAAATATCATTGGCATTAATTACAGGAAACGCAAATATTTCATGCCGAGAGATAGAATCAAATGGAAAGTTTAAACCAGTAAGGTCCTTTGAATTCTTTAGAAATATAAATTTCGGCCATATGAAATCACCGTCTGTACTCAACGAATTTTAACAGAAAATTAGAATTCTGTCATTGGTTTGTAAATTAGGGGTAACCAGTATCAAACTTCCGCGAAGCATGTTATGTCTATCGACGAATCTTGTATAAGTAGCGATGATATATTTAATCGCTGTAGCAGCCGTCACTAGATCCATAACAATCGCAAACGGTTTGGTTTTAGTGTTTGATGTGGTTTAAGTCATAATCAATTAATAGAAGCTTACTTCTTCAATGGAAGTCTGCATTGAAAAACAGTAGTGATAATAGTACATAAATAAACTAAATAATAATTAAAAACCATATTTGGACAATACTCCTCTTGCTATTGGTCGGTTAATATAACAATAACTCTAAATAATGATCATTTGCTAAATTTACATCTTAATTTCGCCAATTAAAACACTTAATGAATTATTGGTTGCAGAATTGAAAAAGTGACTCCACAACACCAAACCAACACCAAACATTTTCTTTTTCCATGGCTACTACATGTGAAATTATTTACATACACATTGAATTAAAAATTTTTCAAAAATTTCTCCAAACAATACTATATGTATGTCATTTTTGAGAGAATATACAGAATGTTCGATATAAAAAACACATGGTTGTATCGCAAAAACTAAAAAAGAAATCAAAATAAAATTTATGCCGGCGGATGTAACTCAGAAAACACCCTGTAGTTCGAAAATGGTAAGAAATAGTGAAATTCTCCCACAGATTCTCTGGAACACTCAAAAACATACGAAAATGAGTCACCATGTACTCTCAACTTTGAACACGATGTATACCGTTAGTAATTTGATTCGACGAGAAACCGCATTAAATGGGGAACGTGTTATTTATTTTATGCGATAGAGTATAAAGCAGCCCTGCATCAAAATAACAGTTAAAACGTTTGTGATCTAAGAAGGACATACACACATACATACGGGGAATATTACTGCTACTACTATAAGGCCACGTTCAGCAGATTGCAAAATTAAATTAAAGTAGTTGCATTACGATCTCATAATACAATGGATAATAAGTTCCGCTGGGAACAGTAGCAGACATTGCTGACTATGGAAATCTAATTTGTAAAGTATAGGTATAACCTAATGGAGTCTGCTTTTGTTTTCTAAGTATCATTAAAGTTTTGTTTGTGGTAGAAACAATCTCCGCAAATGCTATAAATCTTACTATATAATTGTTGTCTGGGCTCGTATTCGCCAGCAAATTTGACAGTCTACTAACTACTGGACTAGCTTCTAATAACAGTATCATAGCATTCATACTTTCCACAAATGATCCAAATTCTTTTCGAAAAAACTCACATATTAAATTTGTTTCTAAAACGTTTTAAAATTACCACTTAATCGAACCGTAAAAAACACTCGAGTGTGATATAAAAGCCGCATTTCAGCCTGAAACGCAGGATAGCATGGGCGGGGATAAGGGAAACCCTGTGTGGAATGAGAGCTTTTTTTGTTCGTCGACAGATTTTGGATAAAATCATCCGTAAACAGTTTTACCATAAGATTGAGTTTTGTAGGCTGCTGGCATACTTTTCGGGTATTGTGTAATACGTTTAACGGAATCGATTCGCGTCCTTAAGCTCCATCCGCATTTAGGGCCACATTTCATTGAAAACGTATACGTATATCCACTCGCCGCTCTAATGTCCTAGAATTTCAGTATTGTCGGGGGTATCGGATATATATACCATATACATATATATATATGACGAACCTAATATTTTCGGTTCGACGTTTTATTACGTTGCGGTGTACAAATTGCATTTACATATTTCTCCAACTTTATCAGATATATATTCGCCGAATAAGACGGCGAATTCATCTCGATAGCGTTCCGTCTTTCTCTTTGTGAAAATGAGAAAGATAACATCGTTGTATCAAATTCCAAGCGTGTGCAAGGAAAGAGCTTTTTATAAATTTAACGCAGGATTTCATATCAAAAGGAAACATCACATAACAAAGGTATCGAGAATCACAAAAAGATGTGATCGTTAATAATCCATCTGCAGAGACGTGTATATTTTTGTATCGGTATACTTCTGCGTTTGATGTTGGATCTGTATCCTAATGCTATGCTAATGTAGCGATATGTTTGCTATATGCGAACGTTTCAGTAGTTAGCTAATATGCTAATATGTTACTAAGCGTTTCTACTACCACATTTCATACCGACAATATAAACCTAAGGTGTTTTATTTTCTTTTAATTTTAAGATTCGATATCTGTATAATTAATTTCGCTCTGATGACAGTGTTGTTTCTTTTTCAATTTTCTATTTATTTCTTCAATTAATTTGAAATTGCACATAACTTGATTAGGTATTTGACCATTTAATTGTTGTCTACGACACTGCATCACACAATAGTTTTGACTGAATATTGCTTCCAACGGTCTATTACAGAATTCGCATTTCCTTCACCCACAACCTACAGTTTTGGTGCAAATTTTTAAGCTTATTACATTGCTTGAGCTAAACGTGGCCTCGTCTGTGCTTTTGTTTTTACCTCGATACCATACACAGCATTCCTAACGCATATTCAAACTTTCGTTCCAGATGTTTATAAATTTTTGAATTTAATATTATGTAAAATAGTTCTTACACTGTCTCTTCTAACAAATTCTATTTTCCACGTCTTGAACAGTGGTTTCTCCATGTTTTATAACATTCAAGTATACATTTAATCGGTTCGTTTTAGTGTTGTAATTCGTTAAGCGAATTTTGCACATAGACAATTGATTTTAACATGTCACTCAGAGTTTATGTTACGCACTTGTACAGCAGGAGAAAAAAGTATCCGGACAGTGCGCGAAAGAAGGAGGCTTCTTACTCAAACCCTACGGGAACTTTATTGTCCTAGAGTGCATACAAATAATGTCTGTGCCACAGACAGTCCATGTAGGTATATTAAGTCAATAAAGTACCCGTGCATTTTGAGTGAAGGGCGTCTTTCTTAAGCCAAGCGTCCAATAGGCTCGTCAAATTGAGCCGAATCGAATCGCAATAATTCGCTTCCCGTATATTCAAATGCAATTGCGTCGATAAACTAAGAGTTTAGTTTATCATTGCATATATGGGAAACGAATTATTGCGATTCGATTCGGCTCAATTCGACGAGCCTAGTGGACGCATGGCTTTACATGCACTGGCAGGATACTTTTTTCTTCTGCTGTACCGGGATGTCTAGCTTTAACGTCAACTACACTTCGCCCGCGAATATTTCACATCTTCAGTAATTAATTAATACTTATACAACAAACCTATACATTTATATGTTACTCTAACACCTTGAGTAGCATTTGTTATAATCCTAAACTATCGGGGATCGTAGCCTGTGGTAGTTATTCAAGCAACACTGCTTTAAGCATTAACTAGCAGCAAAAACGTTTACGTTATCATTCTTATATTTATCACAGGACTATTTAGTGACCTCGACCTTCGTAAAAAAGTATTGTATTGCTTTGTAGGTCAGAATTCTGCTGATGGTTGGCTCGTCTGTAATACACGCATTGTTTTAACTTACAATTAGATTTACATATTTTATTTGTTGTGCACTTGTTCCACATGTCTTAATGTGTTTTTTTTGTGCTTCTGTTTCACCAATATGGCCAACAATAACAACGTAATAGTGAACCCGCACGAGTAGCGTTTTGCCGGTAGTTACTGCAGCAACTTGTTCCAAAATGCCAGTTTGTGTATCAAATCTTCTTCTCTCGGAATGGCGTGTTCAATTATCGCAATGCACATGAATGACAAATGGAAAAGCCTCGTCTGATAGTCTTTGAATGTACGAGTGCGTATCATCAATAATTTTATTTTTGGGTCAATTTTGTTACCACCTCACATAAATGAACAAAATTATTTTAATTAGATTATTTGGTCTACCCGAATTGCCAGAAATCTCTTTGTATATTAAAGTTGCTCTGTTGTACCGCATGACAGTTCATCAACATATTCTAAGTGTGGTACTTACGTGAATTATTAAGTAATGTGTTCCAAGATCGCTAAATCGGCTATGGACGCTCAGTTCGCTGAGCTCCACATTCCTCTTATTTAAATCTACTTGATTTCTTTCTGTGGAGCGTAATTTAAAGTAGCGTGCTTATCGCACCGAAATATTGAATATTGAACAATCACAGAAACAAATGACGTCGTGGTAGTCAAAAAGCTATTTGTTATTAATAATTATATATTTACTATAACAACTACATGTACATAGGTCTACTTAATTAATCACATTCCAGACATAGTGAATTCATAAACAAGTAAAAATGAAGGTATACGAGGGTGAATCAAATATAAACCGGAATTCTTATCGTACCGATAGTCTGGAGAACAAAGAGGGACGTGGCATCTGAGGTTCACTGGCGGGGATGCATAGAGGACTTTGCACCACTATACGACGCCACAGTACCACGTGTTCAGTAACTATCGCAATGTCTGAGCGAGAAGTACCGTCGTCCGTTGCGCAACGTATTATAGTTAAGTTTCTTACGACAGAAGGCGTAAAACCTTCAGCAATTTTGAAAAGACTTCAGGCACAGTTTGGAGATAAGACACTTAAGAAAACACAAGTGAATGGCATAAAACAATTTTTAGAAGGGCGAGAAGCAGTCGAAAAGTTCACCAACGTCGACTAAGAACCAGCGTGACAGAAGCGAATATTCGTACTGTTCGCCGACTTCTAGAGGATGACCGACGATTGTCAGTAGCTGCAATTGCTTCTGAGGTGGGAATCAGCTTTGGCAGTGCTCACACGATCATTACTAACGACCTCGGGTTTCGGAAAATGTGTGCAAGATGGGTACCTCGTCTTCTAATTGAAAATCAAAAACTGAATCGTATGGAAGTGTACCAACGGCATTTGAACCGCTATGAGGCTGAAGGGGAAGATTTTTTGGCACCGGATAATGACTTGTGACGAAACTTGGGTGCATCATTACACCCTCGAATCAAAGCAAGGAAGTATGGAATGACGAAGGAAAGACGAATCTGCACCTGTTAAAGCCAAAACTCCGCTGTCGGCTGGAAAGGTTTTTGCGAACGTATTTTTTTGACTTTAAAGGAGTCCCACTTATTGATTTTCTCCACGAACGTTGAACTGTAAATGCCGCATACTATTGCCAACTTTTAGATGATGCACGAACGGCATATCGTCGAAAAAGACACGCCTTTCCCATAAGGGACGTTATCCTCCTGCAAGACAATGCCCGCCCTCATATAGCTTAACTATGACAAAAACAGAAACATTGTCATGGACTTCACTAGAACACCTACCCTATAGTCCAGACTTATCGCCCTGCGACTATCACTGTTTGAACCGATGCGATGAAAGAAGCTCTTAGGGTCAACGTTTTGGCGACGACGTTCCAGTTGAAAATTTTGTGCGCTTGGCTTATAGCGCAACCACGTTCGTTTTACGAAAACGGGATAAAAAATTATTCAGCCGTTGGAAAAAATGTGTTATGAAATCAGGAGATTACGTAGAAAAATAATTTTAAGCCTTTGTAATTTTATTGCAATAAAGTTTTAAAAAAGAATTCCGGTTTATATTTGATTCACCCACGTAAAATATTCTCTAGTGTTAATGACATTGCGTTGGTCGAATCAACTTGATCAACAGAACTGATGTACAACAGACAGTTAATCAATATAACATGGAACTGGTTCCTTATATTGCTAATGTATGCTTGACTTATTTTTGAACTTGACATTGAACAGTATATTCATCTCTACGAATGATACAGCAGCTATCATATAGAGGACTAATTTATATCGACAATAATACAGAATAGGTTACCTGCTTTAAATGTTTTGTCTGGAATTTGTTACCGACTACGACATCATCGGTGCCCTTGAGGACTTTAGCTAAGCAAGCAAAAACAACGGTATTGTGTTAAATGGTATACACTACGGGACAGAATTGCATTTTATGTTACTAATACATAATATATTCTGTATAAATATCATCTAAGTAGGCTTCAAATTTAAAAGTAAGCTAAAAGAAAGTGGTCAATTTTAGTACATAAGGGTTCAAACATACACGTACTGGAAAACCTATCTGAAATACATAAGATATCGTATGTAATTGTATGTGTATTGAAAATCATGCCTTTTGTTAACTAAGTATAAAGGTTATAGTTTCATAGTACATATCAATTTATATCTAGTTATATACAGAATGTCTCAGCTTTTGCGTTACAGGCATTATCTACTTTCTGTGTATACAATAGTTATGAAAAAACTTTTCAAATAAAAGTTAGGTACTTGATATTATGATATGTTGAAAATGACAAACAGAGGATTTTATTTGTCCGAGATCTTGAAGCAGATTTCAAGGTTAACTTTATTTTTTTTAATGGATATAGGTATGTGTTTTTTAATGTTGCATCTTATTATTATCAAAAACTAATAAATAACTTTTATTTGACACATTTTTTATTTTTCCTTGTCAGTTTTAACACAATTCAGATAAACTGAAAAGTCGTGATTTTGGCTTATGTAGCTGTAAACCCCCATGCTAGTAAAGCTACAGTACATAGAATTTTAAAAGGGTATCAATACCATCCATGTAAAGTTCATTTATCACAAGAATTACGACTAAACGATTTACAAAGATGCCTGCATTTCATTGCACGATTGCAAGTTCTAAAACATGAAAATCCAACTTATCTTAATTGTATTTCGTGTAGTGACGAAAGTTGTTTTCACAATAATGGTGTTGTGAACAAACATAATGCTATTGGTCCAACCAAAATGCGCGGTGGATGGAGGAAGCACCCAAACAGTGTGGGGATCCAATGTATGGAGTGGAATGTTTAATGAGCATTTAATTGAGCCCCGCTTTAACGAAGGAACCTTGACAAGACAACCTTATTTACATTTTTTACAAAATGTGCTTCCAGATTTAATGGAAGGTATTCCTCTTATTGTAAGACGAGACATAATTTGGCAACAAGATCGTGCTCCGCCCCATAATGCCCAAATTATGATGAATTATTTAAATGCGCTGTACCCCAATAGGTTGATTGAAAATAGGGTTCTATCCCTCGGCCTGCTTGTTCCCCGGATTTGTCGCCAGTAAATTTTTTCATGTGCGGTTATTTAAAGGAATTTGTATATCAAGTTCTGTCGGCAGATCTTGATAACCTGAGTAATCAAATTCGCATGGGATGCAGGGTCATAACTGAGGAAATAATACTTTCATTTTGCAACAGAGGATTAAGACGTCGTTTGAAAGCTTGTATGCACGCTGATCGAGCCAAATTTGAACATTTATTAAATTATATTATCGTATTTCTTTTAGGGTAGGTTTATCAATGTGAGGATAAATAAATTAACTTGCAGATAAAATTTTATTCGTAAGATAATTACAATGAAACGTTTATTGAGTGTTAAATAGAAGTTATCTGCAAGATAAAGCATTGTAATTGCTAAATTTTATCTGTCAGTTTGCAATATCTGTCAGTTTCTTACCTAACACTTTTATCCTCACATTGATAAACCCATCCTAAGTTAATAAAAATTGCTTTTGACAAATTTATCTGAACTGTGTCAAAACTGACAAGACAAAATAAAAAATGTGTCAAATAAAAGTTACTCCTATTTACTAGCTTTTGAAAAATAAAAAGCAACATTAAAAAATACATCGATAATAATATCGATTTAAAAAAAAACAAAGTTGACCTTGACATCTTCTTCAAGGTCACGAGCAAATAAAATTCTCTGTTTGTCATTTCCGACATATCATTATATCAAGTAAACTTATTTAAAAAGTTTTTTGATAACTATACAGGAAAAGTAGATAATGCCTGTAACGCAAAAGTTGAGATACCCTGTATAGTGTGCGTCTAAAGTCCTTTTGAACGGCAAGATCAGATCGACAGAAATTTTGCATACGTAAAGTACCAACTCATAAATACTTTCTTAGGGGGCGACATAATTATCGAAGATAGCGCTATGGAGTCATTGTCAACTTTTTTTTAAGGACAGCAATGTGTGACTTACACTTCATTAGAAACGAGCTTCAAGTTGCTATTACGTTGTATTTTTTAATTCGATGTCTGTCAGTAGTATACCTGTAGGGGAGAGTGGGCCACCATGAGACATAAAAAGTTTAGTTGGATTATTTTACTAATTGAAATCAAATTAGAGCACTATTGGGTTTAAGAAGGGTCATTACCAACATCTTACACTAAAAATACAAAAAATACAATTCCAATGTATCATATAGAGGGAATATTAATTATTTATTTTTTTCGCTGCCGTCTCATAGTGGCCCGACTTAAGGGCTACTATGAGACAGAAGTAATTTTTGAAATAATCTAGCCATGTTCAATGAAAAATATATTTTTATTCATAGGAATGTACAAAACCATAAACATTGTAAAAATACACATTTTCGAAGAAACATTTTAGCGGATATTAAGTTGGGTAAAATTAATTTCGAATTTATAATACGATTGCAACCGTCTTGTATTTCCTAGCAAATTTGGTGCTGGTAAAATCATTTTAACGTCATTGATTGCAACCACTGAAATATCTGGTGAAGATGGAAAAATAAAATGTCCCTCGACCTTTGAAGATTTCCTTAAAAAGTTGATCTTAATATCATCCGACTCTTTTTTTAGCGCTATTACTTTCCCTATAAAGAACACATCATTTTTTGCTTTGAAAAGTACCAGGACAAAATCATCGGGTTGAGGATCTCTAACGAGTTCTTCAAAACTTGGAGCCTCGAGTTCAGAAGCCCACCCTTCATCATTGGAATCGTCTTGATAAGAAATTTCATCTTCACATTCGCTTTCATCGGAGGATATATCTTTAACGTTAGACTTAGAAGTTAACTTCCTTTTCTTTGAAAATAAATCTTTCTTGCACTCTTCTTTTCTTTTCTTAAGCTCCTGTTTTCTTTTCTTAAGCTCCTGTTTTCTTTTCTTAAGCTCCTGTTTTCTTTTCTTAAGCTCTTCTTTTTCTTTCTTCAATTCTTTTTCTTCAATTTTATCCTTCTCGGGTGTGTCAGTGGGAATAAAACTTACAGCTCGGTTACGTTCACTCTTTCTTAGTTTCCTTTCGCCTGCTTTTGGAAATCCTTTGAACATTCGAGGACTAACAAAAAGTGGTGCTGAAATTTCATCAGTGGCTTTGTCGGAAGATTGTCGTAAATTTAACGGAACTGATGAAGTTTGGTCATCATTTTTGACAACGATTGTGTTCTCAGTCGGTGTTGAGGCACTTGGTTGATCACAATTGGATAAAACTAAGCTAGTAGGCAATTGTCTATCCGTGACAGAAGAGCTTAAGAAATCATCAGGCGTGAAAGCTTCCCGATCAAAAGGAAAAATTCCTGTTTTTTTAAATCCGGCTTTTATATTTGATGGAGTCATGGCGCGTTCACATGCGATGCCCACACAAGCTGCAACGTGATATATAGATAGTGGAATCCCAGGATGGTGTAATAGCCAAGAATCAACCGCAGAATTATAATGTGCCTTAAATGAAGCAAATACAGACACATCTAATGGCTGCAGTTTGTGGCTGCAGTGTGGAGGTAGTGTAACAATGGTAACCCCGTTTTCTTTAGCCATATTAAGTGTTTGTATGGTCAGATGACTATCATGGTTATCACATATTAAAATCGTAGGGTTTTCTTTCGAAGATCCACTGTATTGTATGAAGTGTTTCATAACGGATGGAAATAACTCTCCATTCATCCACCCTGTTGACGTGGCAAGGCCTAAAGTACCGGGAGGTGCTCCATTTAACATGTGAGGTTTAATTTTTTTTTCTCGGAAATATCATTGGCGGCGGCAAAATATTTCCATTGGCACTTATTATAAAGCATGTGGTTATTAATACCCCACGTTCACCACTGGTACATTGACTAACTTGCTTGATTCCTTTCTCCGACAAAACTTTCTTTGGCTTTTGAACAGTAGTCGTACCAGTTTCATCTAGGTTGTAAATACGAGTACCATCACAGAATTTGTCGGACCGGTCATACGCTTTTTTCAGATTATTAAAAAATAATTGAACGTTATGCTCGTTAAATGACGATGCTCGTGAAAGACTGCAACCTTCAGGCTGTCGAATGCTTAATTCTTTATTATGTCTTTTTAAAAACCCTTGTAGCCAATCAATACCAGCTATTTTATTTTTCTCCCAACTTGGCGGCAGTTTTTTCTTATTAATTCTAGCCATTTCATACGCCAGCTTACGTGTATCTTTTGTTGATTGTCCGTAGCACATTTTTGAGCAGGTGATGATATAATCCACTAGCTCCTTTTCTTCATTTTCAGTGAATATTTGTCTATGTGTATATTTTCATAGAAATCTGTGTATTTGGACTCTCTCGTGTTTTTTTAACATACCTTTGCAGAGTTTGAAAAGACACGTTATTTTCTCCTGCAGCCTTTCGCAGAGATAGTTTTACTCCATTTTCCCCAACCAATACTTGCTGAACAGCTCTCCTCATACTTTTCTCTGGAAATACACCTTTCTGACTTTTTCTTTTCCGCCCACGTGACATCTGAAAATTTTTAAAACCTACTGAATTTCGTTGTTTCCATGTTTCACCATGTTTCACCATGAGACAGTGTCTCAAGGTGGCCCGAAAAATATGTCTCATGGTAGCCCGTTTGCACGTGTTTACAAAATGTTTCGTTATGTCCGTTATTAATTAGTAAATAGCAGATTTTTTTTAGTTTAAAACAAAGCTTATTAATCAGTAGTAAAAATGATATAAATACTTTACCTTGATTATTATTTTGGTTCTCCACACAGAAGATCGAAAATACACAATGGAAAAAAATTCACTCAATACACACCTAATGACAATCACAACTCGACTGAGAGAGATCAAATAGTGCATAGAATTATATTAGTAACTGGAACGGTTGAGTTTATTCGTCTGACTAAATCCACAGATGGCAATAGTATACCTAAATGGAAATATATCGGTGTCTCATTGTGGCCCATGTCTTATGGTGGCCCACCCTACCCTACTACTTTTGTCATTTTTTCGTTTACGGTGCTAAAGAAGTTACCGACGAAAGTCGGTTAATTCCTGTGGAAACACGTCAACGAATGAGAGGAACAGAACTTTGTAGCAGCACGTTGTAGATGGACACTTAGAGCATTTATGTAGTTTGAAAATACTTATTAATCTATGAATCTATCTTATTAATCTCTGATGTATTTCCAGTTTTAGGTTAAATGAAACAGCAATTAATTAATTAATACCAATTTATTCCAGAACGTAAATTATTATTTTCTGGAATAAATTGGTATTTAGTTAATTACTGTTTCATTCGGCCCAAAAGTGGAAATGCATCTGGGATAGAAAGATGAGTATTCACAGGTCATAACATAGATATAATAGGTTAATTAAATACATCCATTAATTATTTTGAGTTCGTTAAAACTTACATTTAATGTAACTCCATAAAACATGGTGAATGTCGAGATAATAATACACTTGAAATGGAATTTAAATCAGCTTTCGAATGTCACGCGCAGATTGTTGTCATTAAAAAAAGTTGACCATCTCTAATGATGGCTATCTCTAATGATTCTCTAACGGAAACAGCACTGCGAGACAATTTAAAGCAAAAAGACTTTTGACCTTGCATTAATGTCAGACAAAGCTTTCAGATTAAAAACACGAAAAACAATGAAACACTACATATGTGAATATGAGCAACTTGCACTCACTTAGGTGCAAACTAAGAGTACTCCTGGCTGGTTTTATCACTACGGCTAAAACAAAAACGTTTATTGATTTGTTGTACCAATGATTTTGATGCATCGTCCGATTACTTAAAGCGTTCTATGAAATGCAATGGAATTCTAGAGATTGAACTTCGCGAAGCGAAGGTGAGTGGTAATCAACAACCAGCGTATGAGTTTAAGCATGATTTTGCAAAGTTTGTGTGTCTTGATGAACTTTCTTACGAATAAATTTATAACACTGATGAATCTGGACTCTTTTGAAGATGTCTTTCGGCTCGTACGCTGCCATTTGCAAGTGAACGTCTACTAGCAGGACATAAAAACAGCCAGAATAGAGTAACATTCATGTCATGTAGCGACGCGGCTGGTAATCATAAAATTAGGCTTATCGTAATTGAAAAGTCTTTCAAACAAACAGAATTTTATTGATCCTCTCTTCTCCTAAGCGACGTAACATTACTATAAAGTTACATCAGTGGTATGTCATTTTTTTAATTGCGTATAACTCAGAGATAATGGTATTTACTAATTTATTATATTTTTATGTGTGCTGGGTGCTTAGTTGCAGTGAATTATTAAGCTGTATCGCTTGTATGACTATCTGCAGCTCTCGCTGTGTAGTTCTTGTGTGTGTATAATTGTGTTCAAATAGCCTTGTGACAGCGTTATTTATAATGCCGCGTAGTTAATTACTTTGCTCCGAACAGTCAATGGTAGGTCGATCGAAATCCAATTCTCCTAGAAGCATGTCATCGTCGTTCCGGAGAATTGAAACCCGGCTTCTATCGTTTGGCCACAACGATAGTCATCCGCCTAACCACTGCCGCTTTCGACCCGTTTATAATTTATTTAAATAGGATTAGAATTAAATGTTTACTTCTGTTTGCATACACATAGTATTAGAAATTATTCTTATTTAATTCTACTGATTGCTTATCTCGTCAGTCCGAATACTGATCGTATATCAACTTTAAAAAGCGACCGCGGCTCCTTGCTGGGACTACGCAGAGGAAACCATCCAAGTTCTAATGCTCAACCAATGTAGATTCCAGTATACTTGTATTAATGAAGATAAAGTATATGACGTGTGATATACTCCAAACTGTCGTTTTTTTTCAGTATTTGTAAGTCTACTATATATCTTAAAAACTGTACAGTCTATTTTGCGTGATTTTTTATACAACTCATAGTTTGTGGGTTATTAATGCATTCCGCTTTAATTTGCACCTAAAAATTAAAAGTTTGCTGCGTAGTTGGAATATACAAAAATGTAGTCCTAAATTGGGTTTATTTTTTACATATCAGACTAATCTAGACGGAAAATATTCGTGAAAACTAGTCCAAATAATGTATTGAATATATTATTACTTCAATATATAATTACAATAAATGTTTGTGTTCTAAAAATAAAGGTGAGCTTTCAAATTTGTATTAGCGGGATATTAAACAGGACGTATGGAAGTGTGCCATCAACAATATCTATATATTGCTAATAATATCAATGTATCTACCTAGCAATACATATCCAATGTAAATATAAACATACATATATGCATGACAAAGGAAAGATGCATTGTCCATAACATTAAAGGTTAATGGTATTGATTACATTTTGAGGGTATATTATCCATATGATATCTAGTATTACATAAAGACCGTTCGATAGAATGAAACGAACTTATGCAATCAAAAACAATTTATCTTTCTCACTTTTCGCATTTCATTTGTTTGTGTCAGTTAAGGAATAACTGCCGACAACAGATAATTGACATTAATTTGCTTCATTTAACATAATATAGGGCCACAGCGAACAAATGATCTACTCCGCATGAGAGTTATTTCGACAATGACAAATGAATACATTGCCAAACATCTGAGCTTTAGATATTTAATTAACATACGGTTTTCCTCTTCAGTCATTCAATTCTTTAACAAAACAACTGCGTCGCTATAATACCTACATGTCGGTACTATAGCGACGCATTTGTTTTATAAAAAATAAGTATCAGTAGTTTTACAAAGGAGCTTTAGCTTAGCCGAATAACAGGAATAGGACTCAAAAAATAAGTATATATAATTATTAAGAGTATTATTTTATCTAATTGGCAGCATCTGCTTCCAATACTACCCCGACACGGCCCGGAACGGAATTTCCGTTACGCTGGTCGTACTTTGACTCATAATTCTGTTCTTCCGGTGGAGAATAGAGCGTACGCGTGCCGTATTATATGCTTAATTTAATAAAAAACTTGAAAATCATCTTATTACTGAAGCTTGAACGTTTTGTTTTGAATCATTCATAACAAAAATATTTATAATGGCTAGCTGACCTATATTTTAAATTTACATTTGTTTTATTAATCCTGTACCCTGTTTCAAAAACATGTGCAACGCTAGATATGTCAATACAATCGTATTTGAGATAAGCCAAATGCTCATTAAAGATGCCTACTTAAAATTGACTTCCTCGCTTGTGCAATATATTATAATTAGGAGTATTTTGTAATTTTTTTTACTTTTCTAAAGGCCCAACTTTCTACTATAAGTTAGCGATAAGACTATAAAAACATCGCACGGAATTGTATACTAACCTTTACTAATAAAGTGATATAGCCAGTAAAAATGGTAGATCTCAAAAAGTCGTAGATTCTTCCAACCTAGCTGATAATGTTTATCATACTTGCCAACATATTTTATAATTTTTAGCTCGCTATGATATTTCTTCCTATTCAGAGGAACGGAATCTGCAAACCAAAAATTAAAACCTACCATCTTGCGCTGGGTACAGTGATGAGACCCCAAAAGAATATAATGCAGTACACTACTTTCCTTCTACACATAGCAAAATCTAAAATACTATTGTTTATACCTAAGTATGTTTTTTATGTGTGATGGGTGCTTGTTGCAATTACTTCGTAAACTGTATCGCTTGTCTGATTGCAAGTTGCATATTGTTTTCGTTATTGCTATCCATTTTAACTCTTTATAGCATCAAACCAACGACAAAGTATGATTTTGACCGTAGATTTTGACAACAAATCTTTGAGAACGCTTATTTTCCATACTACACTGGATAAGTTCGATGAATTATGTATGGATTTTTCAAAAAATCTAATTATCTCCTACACTATCAATTTTAGGTGTAGGACATGTCGGACATAAAAGATGTAAAATTGGACACCGAAGACCACTAAGTAATAAAATATGGCGGGTGCCATTTGAAAAAATTAAGTTATGGTTCTTCAAAATTTCGAAGAGTTAACGTGCCATAGTACAGTAACCACGCAATGTGAACAGCCGTTCTTGGCGGTAAAATATACTCCAACATATTGTTTAAGAATGTTATGAAATTCGAAATTGATATTCTAAAAATCGAGTGTTCTCTGATTTTTTGAGTAAATGTCCTCTATAGTAATTTTTTTTAGAAAAAAATGAATAACTACAAATGCCTGAATCAAATTAAAAAAAACTAAAGGCATTTACACAACTAAAGGTGCGTGTGAACGGACTATCTGTGCCTGAATGTCTAACAAACAGATTTCTAGGTTACGTGATTGACAAGCATATGTCTTGGACTAGTCATATTGATAGTGTTGCCAGAAAGATGAACTCCTTGTTGTATGCTGTTATAGTACTATAACAGAATGTAAACACCGAGACTCTAGTAACATTTTACAGGGCCTGCATAGAATCCAGATTAAGATATGGTATATTAGCGTGGGGCGGATCCTCCTTTCTAGAGAGATTATTTATGATTCAAAAGAAAATTATACGTGTCATTTTCGCTTTAAGAAATAGGGGTTCATGTAGGGGTAGTTTTGTTGAGAACAATATACTTACACTTCCATCTCTATACATCTTTGAGTGTGTGGTCTACACCAAGTCTAATATATCGGAGTTCTGTTCCAGCAGATATTATAATAAAACTTATAATACACGAGGTGTTGATGATCTTGCTCTACCGGCGCATAGGGGTCAGTTGTTTGACAAGTCACCGTACTATAACTGCGTTATGGCCTATAATTAGCTTCCAAGAGGTCTGAAAGAGATACATCACCTGAACGGCTTTGAAAACGCTGTTCGAAAATATTTAATTGACAAATGCTTCTATGGCATTGATTAGTTTTATATTTAATATACACTGAGCTCTTGTCATGGAGGAGGGCGATGTAATATGTACGTTGTATTTATACAGGTTTTATTCTAGGCTTTTACTCGATTTTATATTTTAATGTAGATTATGTATGAATCTTTTGACAATGCAGATATCTGCTTTGCAAATCAGACTGCTAAATAATAATAATAACAATAATAATAATAATTATTATTTTTATTATTATTGGGACGCCAGGGGGTTTAAAACGGGTAATCGGTCTGTGGTGGTTAAAAGAAGAAGGAGTCTCCTTTTTTCATAAACTCAATATTTCGCTCTTTATTCAGAACTTCCTCAGGAGTATAAACTATAATATTTAAAAAAGGATTTTTACAATTATGTCCAAAAAATTCAAAATTAATTGGATACGTACAGTGGAGATGATATAAATTGCAAACTCGATGTGAAAACGTAATTTAACTTGGTCAACTACATTAAAATTATTTTGACAAGTTTTAAAAAATTGTAATTAATTAAAATTAAAAACATTAAAATTTGAAGTAAAATTAATTCAGAAGGGAAGACTAACGTACACAAGACAAACAGGATCTGATAGCTTAAATTGTAAAAATTGATAAATACAAGTGATACGAAATAGGTGCAGTAGTGAAAAAACCAAAACAGCTGATTGAAAATACAGGTTGTACCAAAATAATTCATTTCATTTTCAATCAGCTTTTTTCGATCTATTTTCATCTCGATGCCTTCGTTTTCTGTTTTGGTTTTTTCACTTTTAAAGTTTGTATACAGGACGTTTTACACATACACTCGCTTGCAATAAAATTGCATACGCTTTATTGTACCTATGTGATTTGGATGTAATCTGTCGTCTATAATACGTCAAAATTTTGTTACTAGATAGTTGTCAATCTGTCTCTCTGCCAGTGGCGGCTCTTTAATGAGAGCAAGTGAGCAATTACACCCCCTGCAATTTTGAAACAAAACAAACCAAGCGGCGACCAACTGTGAAAGTATTTATTTATTACGTACCTATTCATAGTTATTGAACAGGAACATGGCAGTGAGCGGCGCGCGTAACAACCTACATGATGGATAAAATGATATCAGAACGTGCTTGTACGACCTATGTATTGTGTAACTGCTGTTTCTGATGCCGGCCGGTTTTAAAATAGGTTTAAATTATTTTAAAATTTGATATTCGACATACATAGCGTAACTGGTACATAAGCAACTAACTAATGATCGTTTATGCAACCAAATTTACTCGTAATGAGCAATACCCAACCGTTGCTCTGTCAAGCCATTAACATTACATTGAAGGTGAGGAGAACTGCGTTTTGTTCTACTTCCATATCGTATAATACACATAGCGTGTGAGCAAGATATCCAGTCTGCTCACCGCTGTTGTAGGATGAATTTCGTCTCTGCGTTACAGAATAACACGTTTTCGAGGTTAACGTATGATAAAAAAATCGCAATGAAAAATCTTAAACGGCCAATGCCTCAATTATGTTTAGAAAATAAACTATCTGTTAAAGGTAAAGACGTTATAAGAAAATTCAAAATGGATATTTATCAGAAAAATGACTGAAGTCGTGGGTGTGAAATTAAAAATACTTTGTTTTGTTTTCTGTGTCTTTTGTATTATACTTTTTAATTTTGAAATTATGCACTCCCTGTGTGAACCACCCCGAGCCGCCACTGCTCTCTGCCATACATATTAAACACGTATTATACTGTCAAGTTGACATTTTTTACCTCATTTTAAAAAGTACTGAGTTGTTCCGCTTTTGGAAATGAAATAATCGTGATAATATATTATCAAAATGAAATGCAGAAGTACCTCAATTCACTATATTTTAAAGTTAAAAATTTACAATCAAATTGACTTAATATTACCCACCCTTACCTTAAGAATTTTGAAGTGTGTTTCGTGTATGTGTATGTATAACCTAAATGCCTGATGAATCTTCTGTTCTTCGCGTATACGACGATTATCCAACCGCAGCTAGATGGATCTTCTTTTCCGAGTTTTCTATATTACACCTTCGATGCGTTAACGTTTAATAACCACATTACACTTTAGCAGCTTTTAATATGTTTAAATTTTATAATTTTGAAGTTACTTTGCCAGTATATCAATTTAGACGTTTTCAAATTCTTTTTTCAATTAATTCCCCTTTGTTCGATTTTTGTCACCTTGGACACTCTGTCAAATGCAGTTTCCGCCAACTTAAATGGTTTCTGCTAAAATCTCCATGAATTCCACGTACTTGAAGTTTACTGTCCATCTAGACTGCGGTTTTGTTTATAATATGCATTGATAATATCCAGGTTGTGTATGAGATGTTAAGTATAATTTTGACAAATAAAAGAAAACGAAAACTAATTTTTTACTCTTGTTTATATAGTGAATTGAGTTCTTACTACAACTTGATTTGACTGGAGATATATACAGTATGCGCGCGTTCGACCCGCTGATAGATGCATTAGCAATGTGTGGGCGACTGTAACTGGGAAGCGCTATGTTATGCTCTATCTGACACTCTCGGTGTATTATCAATTTCTTCGCATCCCCTTGATAGCTGAGCCTAATGTGCATGTACGCAGGCGCAAGTCTGTTGCTATCTCAAATGCATTCTGTCGTGTTTGAGCACTTCGATCTGTTGATAGGATCTTCAATGTGTTAGAGCAAGAATAGCAAGAGATACAATGAATGCATTCGTCCAAGCAACCAGTACCGATATACGTTTCCTGTGCTAGCTAAGGGACGTCTCTTCGCTGTTCTTTTTCATCTTACACTAAACGTATCAGCAGCTCGTGCGCGCGCACCCGGTATATATATATATATATAAAGAAACATGCCAACGTACAAAATACCCGAATTCACCCAAGAAAGCGATTGGCGATAGCGCTCAATCGTGTGAAACGATGATAATGATCTTTTTTAAAATGTAAAGAATTTCTAAATAATGAATTATATTTCAACGCAAATATTTTCAAATTAAATTTTTATGCCAAATAGTAATTTCGAATTGTAATTAAATAACAAAATAAATAAATTGCAGATGCCATGACAATTCGTAGTAGTAAATTCGAATAATAAAACATATGTTATGTAAATGGACACAAAGTCACATAACAGTACATTTCTATACATCTAAAAAACATGGAAATTGGCATAAAACTTGTATGCAGATTTATTGCAAGTTACTGTACCACTCAATTCCAACAATTTCAAACAATTATAACTTGCTTATTTCAAATACAATACCCTGTATTTTATATCGATTTTGCAATTTTAGTTTTCATTCAATTCATACAGGCATTCGCTACACCTCAACCTAACCAATTTTGAGATTTTGCTATTTTACTTAAAAATAACGAAACATAATTTTTCGACAATAATGACGCGTGGGCCATGACTCTCAAAGATGTAACAAGTTGGTAATAAATTATTTATTAGTCATTATGTGTGTTTTGACAGTTCTCTTTAAAGATTTGTATTTTACAGCAAGCAATGGTTATTCATACACAGTCATTCATACACAAATTTAGAGCAAATCTTAAGTTTTGCTTTTAAACCCAAAGTTTCAATTCTTGTATGATCACGTTTCTCTTTCTGTTGTATTTATATTCCTCCAAACAATTTGTACTTTAAGTCAAATTTTATAACATTGTTATATACATATGCCAGTCAAATCATTTATTAACCGATCATCAGTAGGTTGTTAATTGTAAATATATTTTAAAATGTATTACAGCTACACTTTGTTAAATTATTGACACAAAAGTTTCCATTCTTAATAATTGGTCGACCCGGAAAACACTATTTCGCATGCAATTATGTGACAAAATTAGTTATCAGTGATGCGAGCAATAAATTGTAACACTGTATATACATTGTACAACAAGCGCATTCTGAAAAGCGAGCAATTGGTAGGTCTTTTTTATGGCACAATAGTATCTGTGTATTTGTTGTATTGTGTCCTGCTTTGTTTGAGAATAGCGTACATTTACATTTTAAAAATACATTCATAGGTATCTACCTATTTTCATTGGAATGTATTTGTATTTGGCTTGGATACAAAAATTGACTTCACATTCATGTGAATATATGTGATAACGGAAAATGGTTTGTGTTCTGCTACAAATAGGTATTTTGTTTCATTGTCGGATAAATGAAAAATCCTGAAAAATATGCGATACACATGTCTATATGAAAGACACGTCGTTTTGTATAATCCCTAAACAGCGTACATTTAAAAATCGTGTTTTATATGATAGACAGCTTATATAAGTATGTTGTTGGCTTCTGGTATTTGGGTTAACATAATTACTTCCGGAGTTCGATTCCTTTTTGGTGCATCCCTTGTGAGTGTTGGTTGTAGTCAGGATTTTAGTTTCCTTATATTAGAAGGAATTTATCAAAATAAAGATTTCTCCAAAGTTCTAAAAGTTGGTCTATATCTCACGAGATTCTATATTAACAAATAATTTGCTACCGGTTTCGGGAAATTGCCATCATCAGGCAGAATCGAAAAAACACAGTAAGGCGTATGTCAGCAATATGTACATAAGAAACCTACGGTCGTTAACAATATTGTAATTCAAAGATAGAATTGTATTAATAAATAGTTGCTCTTGACATGTATTGGCTTTTAATGTGTCTATGTGGGTCCTTCCAAGTTTAATAATAGTTTTGTAGTGTTTTTTAAACAATGGTTTAATAGTTCAGGTGTCAAGAGATTTAATGGAAAATTAGTTTGCAACTATTTATTACTACAATTCTATCTTTGAATTACAATATTGTTAACGACCGTAGGCTGTTGGGGGCTGACGGGAGTCTGTTGTTCCTTCAGACTCCCAGCATTGTGTTCAACACAAAATGGCAAGCCTGAATTTTTTGGTCCACAGACTTCTCACTTTTCCCTTGAACAAGGCGAGGTATGAGAAAGAGCTTAAAATTATAAAAGATGCGGCCAACTGTAATGGTTTCCAGCCTCAGCATATCTATAAGTTAATTAGGAAGTTTAATTATAAGAAAACTGTGAAAGAATCTACGACTTTTCGAGAGGATGTTAAAGCTTCACCCGTTGTGGCCCTCCCTTACGCTCCCTTTATCACTAAAGGTTTGAGTAAAATCTTCAAAGAGCTAGATCTCAGAATAGTTTACAGTTCTGGGACTAGTTTACGAAGTCTCATCGGTAACCCTAAAGATAAAATACAACCTCTAGAAAAGTCAGGTATTTACGAAATCAATTGTAAAGATTGTAATCAAAAATATATTGGGCAAACCAGGAGAGCAGTCTCAACTAGATTCAAAGAGCATATGGCTCATCTTAGATTTAATAGAATTGAGAAATCGAGCGTTGCCCAACACATTTTTGAAACAGATCACAACATCGATCATACGAATGTTAAATTAATTAGACAAATAAACAATTGTAAGTTTCTAAATGTTTTCGAAAATTTAGAAATATATAAAAATAAGTCATGTGTAATGAACTGTGACAATGGCCCTATACCGTATTCGTCATTGTTTTCGTTAATCGGAAATTAATGATGCGTATCGGATTGACCGTGCATAACATTTAGGTTACCTGTTTTTGTAGATTTTATTTTAATTTATTTTTATTATCGCCTTGATAATGACAGCATTGCTGTTGAAACGCGTCGGTGTTTTAGTTAAAACTTGTTTGGTGTTCCGTGGGTTAAAGTGTTTAGTGTTCTATTTCTGCACCAAGAGATCCAGTGAAGAACTTTTCATGAATATAAGTTAGCAGTACCTATTATTGATTTCTTGTGGATGGTACTAGTTATCAAACTCGTCCCAAGAATAAAAAAATTTACAAAAAAGAAACATTGTGGATAGATTTTAAAATTGGGCGAGATTGAGCTCCATATGTACCGTCTATACAATGCATAAAACTTGGTTTTCCGAAGTCGCCCCATTTGAAATATGAGTTTGATAAGTCCGTTTTAATTTAATTTCTTAAAAATTCGCTAAAAAACATAATTTACGTGGCAGCCATCGGAACCTTATATTGGTTTACATCTATTTCAAATATTTTCATATCTATATCCCTTGAACTGAAAAAGTTATCACATAAAATATTGCTAAAATTATCAATTTCGCCCCATCTTATGGTATACTTTCGTACGCTAGCTATCGTAATCACTAAATAAAAACAGATTTTGACTTTATATTGTCGGTATTATAATGTCAACCGTTTAAACTAAAACTTATCTTATATAGGACTACTAAGAAACTTTGAAACAAACAAAAATTTGTAGTCCTAATAATTGAAATGTTGTTTTACTTTTGTCTGTCTCGAACAGCACCATTTGTTGAATTTCTATTCTATTGAATGAAGTTTCCTCAGTTACTACATACATATATACTGTTAAGTCTGCTTAAAGTTTTATAGCGCCATTAAGGCTTCCTTTGTATTTTATTTGAATTTAATCACGGAGAAAGTCGCTGCGAAGTAAAGTCACCAGTTGGAACAATTGAAACGGGAGCTGTGGATGCTTCAACTCAAACAAACGAAATAGCATTTTAAAGCTAAATAGTTGCTGCAGACTGGCAATGCATGTAGGTGAACATCTGGATCGGAAAAGCAGGAAATTGAATTTTCGTAGCTAACCCATGCAAAGCTCGCATAGTTGCTTACTCGAGATCGTTGCAATAAGACCCCGATATCAAATCACGATGCACGAAATACATTGTTGTGATTGCTTTGCCAATAATGCAACTCAAACAATAAAAAAGGTGAATATTTATTCTAAACTTTAAATTGCTCTCTAAAGTAGAAATTTGTTTGTCATACTATTTGTTCTAGTTGTAGTTTGACGTGTGGATATTAATTTCTACATATGAAAGTGGAAACTTGTTTGACATTTTTCGTTAGTAAGTTACAATTAGTAAGCTAAAATAACAAATCTAACAACTAATTTATTGGCTAACAGATATTGCAAAGGCGATTCCATCAATTTTTTTAATATAACTCTGGAGAGACATTTTTGAGAGTTGAAATCCGGATCGACTTACCATTCGCTGTTGGGAGCAAAGTGATTAACAGCACGGCATTATAAAAGGCCGTATGATGCTATCACAAAGCCAATTTACACACACAAAACTACACCGCGAGAGTTGCAGTGCTAGCCAGACAAGCAATACAGCTTACGGACTCATTGCAACTGAGCACTCACCACACAAAAAAGGCTAATTGTCAAGTGAACATAAAATTTAACTCTGCCGCCGAAACAAAACCTCATGTGATTACATGCTTACCAATTGCGCGAAATTGTGTAGTTTTATCTAGTAGGAGTATATTTTTTAAGTACATTTTTTTAACATTTGCCAAAACAAGTAAAACAGTTTTATTATCGCCTTGATAATGACAGCATTGCTGTTGAAACGCGTCGGTGTTTTAGTTAAAACTTGTTTGGTGTTTAGTGGGTTAAAGTGTTTAGTGTTCTACTTCTGCACCAAGAGATCCAGTGAAGAACTTCGTAAGTAAAACATTGCACTTAGAACAATGTGAAACTATCAGAAAGTAATAGTTTATAGTATAATTATAGTATTTATGTTTATATTTATATCTAGAAACCCAAATTTCATATTTTACCACCCTTTTCCCACAATCTAAGAATATTTAATTAAAAAAAAAGATATTTAGAATTAGAACAAATACAGTATCTACAATATTACAATACGTTAATATAAATTTAATTTATATTTTTTCTGAATCAAATAGAGTAAACATTTTCGTGATTTAGTTTTTATTAAAGTTAATATAGAGTAAATACTTTCGTTAAATGTCTTTATTAACTTTTTTACTCGATGTTTTAGGTATGGAATCGTGTAGGTATTTTACATTAAAAACAGTGGGACCTGAGAACGCACTAACTAGATTAAAATATTCAGTCACTTCTACGAACTGCGCATGGACAGAATATTAATTAAGGTACTAACTGCAATTTGAGAAAATAATAGCATCGTTTTCAGTAATTACTAATCATCTGCACTGATGAGCGATTTGATTTTTCACTAATTTCCTCTTTTATTAACGACTATTCCTAAATTACTTATTGTGTGTTATATGTTGTATCCTAACTAACTGATGTAGAGTCACCGCTCGAACATGAATGTATCTAGAAAAATATTGAATCTAGTTACAAATATTTGACCTTTTATGACATAGATGTACCTGTACGCACTAACATTGTCCTCTGGCTGAAATGAAATGCCACAAATTTCAACCGATTTATCAAGACAGCACCAGGCTATATTGATTATGAATTCGAAAATACGCTGTGCAGTGGAACAGCCAATCTACATATCCGTCAGATATGAAATAAATACGTCTATTATATTCTTCGTAAGCGTATAATACCAACATGCGGTAACTGTTGTAGCATAGACAACGTTTACTTTGACCTCGATCCGGTAACCACATAATAATAGCTTCAGCGCTGAGAATATCGGTTATTTACAAGAGTGGCGTTTCGCATTCCTATTTCGAACGTATTACAATGTAGATCAAGATCAAGTATGTAATATAATATGGAAATGTTAAAAAGTAGTAAGTAAAGGCATTTTTCAATTTTATATTCTACCTTATTATACATACCTTCATAAAGTAATGCGTTACGTATTAATGAAAGATTAGTAACCACTGTTAGCTGTTTAAACGAGAAACATGAAGTCGCGGAAGAATGTACTGCAACAATATAATAGTCGCATTGAAACTATTTACTTACTTACCACAACTAGGTTCATAACAATAGGTAAATATAGAATGTTCAGCAAACAAAATATATAGCGTCTTTCATCACTGCTTATCATTTTTATTAATTTACCTTTTGTAGCACATAGCATATCTCGTTTCACAAATCTCGTTTTTATGAACCTGAATGACAGCACTCTTATTAATTTCACATCATTACTTTTCTCTTTATTTACAGTTTTTCGTTCTCTCCTATCTGTCTATTTTGTTTTACTACCTGTTATCCAGATAAAATGTATAAAGTTTGTGTAGTAGCTCTTTGTACAAAATTGCAATTAAATATATTTTTTTAAATATTTAAATGACAGAATTTTCGAAAATTTTGTTTAACATATTAAAAATGAGGCAGGGAATGCTGACGTGCCACAAAGATGTAGATTAGGCTCACCCTTGCTTGATATTTACACATATCGTATTTCCTTCATGTATTTTCGTATCTGTTTCATTTATAAAGTGTATCATACATACATCATCATGCAGTAGGGAGAACGCATTTACAGTTTAGCGTTTTGGTTAATTAAGAACGCGAACCGAATTCTTAATCCGATGTTTTGGTTACTGACAGAATCGATTCAGAATGATTCTGGAACCGTTCAAACAGTTCTTGCACTTCCATGAGTACCGATTCTGAATTATTAGTTCGAAATTACGTCATCGGTGCGTGTGTTCAGAAATTCGAGTTATTTCGATATGTTCGTCATCAATGACATTGATATTTACGTTGTCTTTTAAAGTTTGAGATTTTCTTCTTTTCTTTGGTTAATTACTGTCCTGGAAATAAAATTTATGGAAAGTGAGTGGTATCCTAAGACAGAGACAGGATTTGAAAGACTTAGCGCAGAACATTCGCTATTGATATTTTGCTGGATTGTATTTTAGTCTGTATCTAAAAGATGGCAGTAACAGGCTCCTAAAATGTCTTTTGGTTATTAAAAGTTCGGAACCATTCTGGAATTATAATGTTGTGCGCTTACGTTCTGCGCAGTTCTGTTACTAATCCTGAATTCCGAACCAAAACAAAGCTAAAGCATACTCGTTCAGTATTCCACTGGTCGTTGTGAGTGCTTACCAGTACACATATGCATACTTAGAAGATGTCGCATTTAAGTACGTTTCCGAAACGGCGCATTTGGAGAAGACTAGAAAACGTAAGAGCGAGTATGCCGGATTTAGAATTAGTACGAAGGCGATAGAATTAAATGTGTATACTATTTGACGTGTACCAGCAGGTGGAAGTGTAAATGCCACCTAAAAAGTATAAAACATTGTTCTGCAATCCGGGACAAACGATACAGCGGGCAATTAACATTTGGTATATGTGGTTGTTTTATTTTATGTAATCTACATTTCACTTTGAACAAGAAGCATTCCTTCTGAAGCAACTATTCGGATTATACATTACCGAGTTGGACATGTATAAGGAACGTTATGCCATCTGCTCAATGTTGAAAGGAGAATTAAAGCTAAATTTAAAGATAAAAAATTATGGTTATGTGTTATTTGAAAGTGTTATTGATAAAGATTTTCTCATACTAAGAAAAAATTGTGAAGGTGCGTCGAAAGATCCATTCAGTTCTCACAAGGGTTACTTTTAAATTTTATAACATCTCTCGATGTGAAACGGCCGTTTTCATCTTTTAAAAATATTTGTTTCGCACGCCGTACTCATTTGACTGAAATAAGTGTGGAAACATATTTAATAATTCAAAGATTTAATAGATGTCACCCATTTTGTGATTTCATGGAACCATCTTAAAACAGTAAATGTTTCAGCACGATATATAATAGATTTTTATCATTATTTCATGTGTAAAGATTCATACGTCCGTATTGTCTATGCTCACTCATGAAAGTCACGAACATAAATGATGCCAGTACATAAATGTTACTGAACGCTCGCCTTGATACGGCTGCTTGGCCCCTCGGGGTTATTGTCTACATTGCACTGAACCTTGCTCTTCTTTGACGAGTCTAATCATATATTAGTGAATAAACTATCAAATCAAGTTAGTCTCGAATAAAAACAAAACAAAACAAGGACCCAATTGCCATTTATAACATAGATTATGTAAATATACTGACAATTGCCTAATAAAATCATACCTGTTGTAGTTTCCGAAATATTTAAGGTATACATATACGACGGTTGAATATAGTGGCAATTTTTAGCACAGTCTGCACAACAAAATCGGGTAATTCGGCCCTTAAAGAAATATAGATTCCATCTATACTTAGGTATGTACTCTTTCAGTGCTTAACGTTTAGTCGAAATGTTTGGGTTACCGGTAAATGTATTTGTAATTTCCGTGGTATTATAATTGGTTTTAATTAAGGACAATATAATGTTATTCAAAAGCTTCTTACGTAGTTGTGTGGGTATTCAGGAAATTTGTTACAAGTCGTGAGCACTTTACCTAATATTTAATTAACGGCGTAAATACCCTGGTCGTCGTTTTTGACTGTATTGTATCAATTAAAATAACCTATTAATGTTAAGCCAAATACGAATTAATAAGTAATTACGATCTTTCAAATCTATGCTACTCGTATTATCGTGTAACTGATACCAGTGTATATCCTAGCCCCACAAGAAAGATTTCAAACCCACCTGCACCTTAGGGTTATATTCAGTAGCTTTCCCATGCTCTTCTTTTGGGATTTATTCATTATAATTTTTTTATATTACATAGTCATTAACGATTCAACACATCACGCAGTTACTGCTACCCAGCCGTGGTAAGTGTGAATCTGTTCAATTTGATTCACTTAATTAGTACCAGGAATTCTGTAGCAGATCAAACAATTGTGATAATAGCTAGACATTTTGTACCAATACTTTCGAATCTTGTTGTCTTTTATGTGACAGTGCATCCGTTCATAATGTATAAAACATTTGCATTTATAGCAGAGCCGTATACGATACTGTATTTAAAAAAATGGCTCCAAGTAAGAAATAACGTGCGAGTAGTGGCTTTAGCAACAATACTGAAAAAACTAAAAGTATTTCTTATAAAAGACTGATGAGCAGGAAGACGAAAATTTGACTAAAGAAAACTTATTAAGCAAATTATTTATCTTTACTGTATCTACTGAAAAATCCATTATATCGACAAGTAATTCGTACCCTTTATTGCGGGCATAATGTCATCGTACTTCTTGATTTTTCCATTCCATAAACACTAAAGATTCATAAAGATTAATGAATTTCTGCGTCTCGATCACTTAAATTTTACTTTCCGTCATTGTGAATGTACTAAACTCGTACATATAATCGAATCAAGCTCTATTCAATTAGACAATCATATACCATTTACGATTTCACGGTTACATTTTCAATTTCTGATGTTCCTATACGATTTACACGTAAGTGTAAAGCAGGCTTAAAACCTAACCGATTAGTCTGCTAAAATATCCAATCAAAACTATTCTGTCTTGTAAGCACAGTTGAAACCAACATTTGCAAGAACTTATTAGCATGTAGTAGAAACTGTTCCTCGACAGGTAGAGATTGTGCGAATACAAGACCTTCGCTGAAATGATTACTACTAGTAAATTTCAAGTTCTGTAGGGGCGTCCAGACTGACTGTCCATTAATTAGAAGTATAAAGTATGTACAGTGTGAGATATTAGTGCACAGAAGTTCGATTACCCGTTTATAATAAGAGAAAGGTGAAAAGCGTATTTTGAATATATTGGTAGATATACACGATGTCACATAATGACAGAATAAAACAAAGTTACTTTATTCAAAATGGGACAACCGGTGTGTTCTTACTATTTTGGATTTTACTTGCAAAGACTTACTTATAATGTAGGAGTTTGCGACCTACGCGTTACTTTAAAAGATATGAGAACTTGTGTATAAGTTTAATAGTAAAATGGCCACCCTGTAACATAGTTTTGACATAATAGTCTACTTTTGTCGGAAATTGTAGGTTTATCAAAATGTTCAAATGTTGTATTTGTATACAGGGTTGTTCAGAACTCAAAATTTCTTAAGAATTTTACAATAAATGTTCTACAATCCACAATATATTAACCCATTTCTCTCTCGTGGAAGCTATTTTATATATCTAACAACGAAATTTAAATGGCTCCCGTTTGTGGCCTTCAAAATAGAGAAAAATCGAAAAGCCGTAGATTAGGTAATTAAAACGTCATGGTTTTCTTATTTATTCGAGTGCCTCGACATCGACCATAGATAATATTTTGGCATGATGGTCTCGTACGAAATCCACCACCAAATTCATTTGGTTGGCCGCTTACGACCTTCAAAAGTAATAAAAATCGAAAAAGCGTGAATGCGGTAACTTAAAACTGGTTCGTGGTTCACATATTTATTCGAGTGCCTTGACACCTACCATAGATAATACTTTGGCATTATGGTCTCGTACCAAATCAACCATCAAATTTATTTGGCTGGCCGTCCGAGACCTTCAAAATAAAGAAAAATCGAATAACCGTGGATGGGGTAACTAAAACGTCGTGATACAAATGTTGTATTTGTATAGAGGGTTATTCAGAACTCAAATATATATTCTATATATTTTCTATATATTCTATAAATTTTCGTAGTATCTAGAGGAACTCACCATATTTTATTAATGTAATGAACTTGCCAACCTTGTATAGCCTTTAAATCTGAATTATCTTTAATTATCTTTATTTTTAGATATAAATAACGTTTAAGAAGTCATCGTGCTGCCATTTTTAAATTACCTTCATTTCTCACAGCTGGTGAAACGGAAATTTTAAACAATGTCCTTCATTAACATGAAAGTTAAAGTTTTAATATTTGGTGCGGTAACGTTATTCAACGGCTTCATTCTCCAGTAAGATCTTCCGCAATCTCGAACAACGAACAAATGGAAATGGAGAACGTCTTTTGTCATTCATTTTAATTACAGAAACGAGACAGGAATCTATGTATCGACTTCTCATACAGGATCGCATCCGTAATAAAACCCGTTTTCAAGATTTAGAAGCATTATCAGAACGACAGGATTATGTACACTGCAGCACTGCACCGCTGCAGTTTCATTTTAATTAAGAATGACAATTAGAAACTAAAATCTCTTCAACACGAGACATTACTGTGTTACATCCTGTACTAGCTTCAGCGACTACAACTAGGACTAAATATTATAAACACATCAGATTTTTTCATAATATATGTATAACGGCGTGGAATTAAGCGAATAACTTTAAAGCATATATATAAAGTATTTAATCATACATTTTCTATCAGCTAAAAATGGAAAATTATCTTTAGTTATAGTTAAATTAGAATATTTACATTTTGATCGTGGCTGTCCATGAGTATACTTATTAGATAACAATATTATGTAATTATCTCTGCCAATTTATGTTATAACAAAACGCAACATTGTTTGAGTCTTTTGTTTATATATTTGATATTTCGGTACATTTCCTGTACCTCTTCTAAAAATATACCTAGTATTTAATTCAAAATATCAATTAGAGAACATAAGTAATAAAAATGTGTCACAAATGGCTTTACAATTTTTACGTTGTGTACATTTTGTGTACAAAATGTCTGAAATTTTTTTTTTTTTACTATAATCTATTAGATAGGTGTACAACGATAAATACCATATAGAATATAGACCATAGATAAGTATTCTCTAACGCAACAATTTTCCAAAGTTTAATATATGTTTATATGTCTTTAAACAAAATTTTTATCAAATTATGCATATTCCCAATATATGTATAAGATCTTTTTGAAAAATACAGCTCTATACTAAAAGTTTTAAGTAAATCCGCTCGGAAATAATTCTACTAGTTCAAAAATCTCAACAAACCTGGACGATTATTGTGTGAAATTACGGCATAAAACTTACCTTCAACATATTTCTGTTTCCTCAGAGCACGTCACGAAACCTTGTTCGCTCAGTACACTGTTGCCATTTGCATAATACTCTTCCAGTTAGCTAAGTATATATATTGATGAATAGACTTCTTAATGAGAGCAGCCACAAAAGTACTTTTTGGTTGACGTTAAAAGAAACTTATTCTACCTATCAAAATTTCAAATTTCAATGAAATATACGGGCTTAGATTGCGAACAGTTTATCGCACTGACACTTATGGACCTCATGCAATATCGGGTGTCAATAAGAGCTCGCCGGTACCGGTATATCTAAGTAGATGGTACATTATCTGTCGCTATTATCAAAATTGGTTTCTAAATTAATTATCACACAGTTATTATCGCAAGTGCTTCTTTATGCAAAATTACAACCAATTGTAAAATACATTTTAATAACTTGGTTCGATGATAATGGTATATATTTAAGGTAAAATGATAGAAGCCTCCACAATCAACGAAAATAAAACCGCTAGTCGGAGAAGATGCTTAATGTCCCTGTCGCATATATCGACTGACTTTGACGTCATTAGAAAATCAATATCATATTTTTAACTACTTCTAGGCGAATGATTACTCAAGTTAGAATACAATGGTTTATAATAATGGTATGGAAACAATGTACTTAATATACATACCAAATAAAGAATACAAAAATTATATTGTATACATATGCATATCTACATATGTATATTTATATTGTAATGATATTTTGTTTAATAACTTGCTATATTATAATTATATTACTTGTCTTTGTGCACTTGCTTTTTAGTTTGGGCGTACCGCGATCGAAGCCTCCAAGAAGATATCTTAAGTCAAGCCCCAGGCCTTGTATGACTAGATGGATGATGCCAGGGCACGGATTATTATTATAATTATATACAACAATTAGCATGTCATTTATTACGAAGTTTGTCGTCTGTAGCTTTATACCACGTAGGAAAAAAAGTGACGAGAACACCCTGTGTAATCAGAATGCCTAATGCATAATTGTGTGTACTTTGTGCGTAATAGAAAGCCGTTCGCGATAGCTGAGCGAGTTTGAGCGAGAAATAATTGTGGATATGCACATAGCACGTATATCTTTCCGCCAAATCACGTGCTGTCTCGAGAAGTCGTTGTCGGTAGTGCAACGGATATGGCGAGAATAGGATGAGCGTCTTTAGCCGCGAGCGACCATCAAATTCATTTGGCTGGCTGCTTACGACTTTTAAAAGTAATAAAAATCAAAAAACCGTGGATTGACTAATTAAAACGTCGTGAATCTCTTATTTATTCGAGCGTCGTGACATCGACCACAGACAATATTTTAGCATGATGGTCTCGTACCAAATCAACCATCAAATTAATTTGGCTGGCTACTTACGACCTTCAAAAGCAATAAAAATAAAAAACCGTGGATGGGGTAATTAAAACATCGTGATTCTCTTATTTATTCGAGTGCCTCGACACGAACCATAAATGATATTTTAGCATGATGGTCTCATACCAAATCGGCCATCATGCTAAAAGATTGTCTGTCGTCGGTGTCGAGGCATTCAAGTAAGTAAAAGAATCACGGCGTTTTAATTACTCTATCCACGGTTTTTTTATTTTTATTATTTTTCAAGGTTGTAAGCGACGAGCCAAATGAATTTGATGATGGATTTGGTTCGAGATCATCATGTCAGAATATTATCTATGGTCGATGTCAAGGCACTCGAATAAATAAGAAAATTATGGTGTTTTAATTACCTAATCTACCTTTTTCGATTTTTTTTTATTCCGGAGGTCACAAACAGCGACCCAATTAAATTTCGTTGTTAGATATACAGGGCGATTGGTGAGAATGGCCTATTAAAAGTATTATACAAACGAAACGGAATTTTAAAACGAAATTTCATGGCTAGATATGGTTGAATATGAACTATCACGTGAAAATATTCTTGAATAAATATCACTTCCGGTTAACCGGAAGTGGGTATCAACTTCGATTTTTTAAATAGCATGCGATAAAGTAAATTACAGATTCAGCTTCTACGACGAATTTTACACATATTTCATGCACCATACCCTATACCTAAATACCATTCCTCCTGAGTTATACGCAATATATTAAATGTCAATTTCTTCCACCGAAGAAGTTATTTAACGAAAACATATTATTATATGTTATGGAATAAATTGGTATTTAATTATTTATTGTTTTATTGACCTCTAAGTGGAAATAAATCAGGAATTAAAAGTTATACGCAATTAAAGAAAAAAAGTGACAGATACCGACCTTACTTTATAGTGATATTACGTCATGTAGGAGTAAGAGAGACGAATGAATTTTTGCATACGCGCAGCTGATATTGTGTAGTTACACAACATTTGAAGTTCTTCTCTGTAACATTATACAGGGTGTTTAAAAACTTAGTTGCTTATAAATAATTTCAATCCGCGGAAAGTAGATTTTTTTAAATAGAAAGGTATATATTTTCTTAGATATTCTGATTCTATAAAAGATTCCCTTTTAAACAGTATTAGGTGTTCCTATACCTAAAATGGAAGGTGAATAAGTTATAACGAATTAATTAGCCTCCGTACCTAAAATGCTCAGATATGTCAATTTACTCAAGCAAGTGTGCTTAGTTTATTTGTTTTACATACTTACTTACTATTTATTTTGACATATGCCATTTCTGTTAATCGTTCTCGCATACACCGAGAGAAATAGACCTGCACTGTACAATAATTATCGTACCCAATACGAGACTGTATTTTAAAACAACAAGAAATTATTATATTTATTATTGTATACATATTGTAATTTTACTATTTTTTCGTGTTTTCTAACAATGCAATTAATAATTTTTACATTACCTATAATAACATACAGATTGTTGTCGCTTCTGTACAATACATTTTCCTTAGTGTAATTAATTAGCATTGAAAATAGATTAAATTAAGTAATCATGAATTTATTTATTATGCAATGTGAATATATGTACATAATGAAATAGTAGAAAAAACATATCAAACATTTAGAGAAAGATATCATTTACAACCAATGATTAGCGAGAAGTTTAGAAAGGATTTCAGGGATATAAAAACAACCGGTATGTTCGCAGAGCAATGGTAGAGAACATCAGTAGAAAAATTAGATTATTTAAGAATTTTCGCAAATACTCTCAACAAATACCATTTTAACAACCAACATAAAGTACATTTACATCAAAGGTATAAATAATTAATAACAGTAGTAAAAGGTACAATAGAAAAAGGACAAGAACAACAACAATAATAAGATAAATAAATAAATTATCTAAATGGTTCGATATGGCCACCGTTTCTGTTGAGGCATTCTATAATTCGACGACGTACACCTGTGGTTGTAGCTCTTCGAATGGCACCTGGTATTAATTGCCTGAAGGATTTTCTTATTCGGCGTATTAATTCCTCTTTTGTGTCTATTTGAAGGGCCGTATAGACCTTCGCCTTTAAATAGCCCCAGAGGAAAAAGTCGCACGGCGTTAGATCGAGCGACCTAGCAGGCCATTTCCATGGACCATTTCGACCAATCCAACGATCCTCAAACATTTCCGTTAACATCGCATCAATTTCACGGGTAGAATGTGCTGGAGCACCATCCATTTCATACCAGATGTTATGCAATAATCCAAGCGGCATCTCTTCTAGAAACTCTGACACAACTAAACGTAAAATTTGCAGATATCCATTGGAATTTAAATTTTCATTATACATGTGGTAATGTATGCGGTTATCTATTATCATACAAAATACATTGATACTAAATTTTTCTTGGAAATTTTGCGTTCTGGTTAAATGAGGATTGTTCTGAGCCCAGTAGTGCATATTACGCCTATTCACAACCCCTTCTCTGTCGAATTTTGCCTCGTCAGTCCAAATAATATTAGCCAAAAACATGGGATTCTGTTGCATATGCATCAACATAATTTCACAAAATTCCATTCTTGCCATATGATCACCTACTTTAATCTCTTGTACTGGCATAATGGCATAATCGTGCATTTTGTGCTTTTTCAGAATTTTTGTATTGTAAAATAGGTATATCCCAGGTCATTAGACGCACTTCTAATAGATGCCTGTGGATATACATTAAAATATGCCAATACAATTTCTTCCAGTGTAACGTTGTCTTCTACCTTTGCTCTGTGAACTAATCGCTTGCTTAAAACTTTTCCATGGCTCAGAAAATCCTTAGAAATTCTTTTAAACTTCTTGTTAGTCATTGGATTTAAGTATTGATATTTTTCGTTAAACGTTCGGCATGTTCGTTCTATTATTTTCTTACATTCACCATGTATAATAAATAAATTCATGATTTCTTCATTTGTATACGGCCTATTTTCCATAATTCAGTTGCAACAGTTTACTCAAATACGATTAACAAAATGACAGACGTCAAAATAAGTGGCCAGTAACTATGTAAAACAAATGAGCTAAGCACTCTTGCTTCAGTAAATTGACATATCTGAGCATTTTAGGCACGGAGACTAATTAAACCGTTATAACTTATTCACCTTACATTTTTGGTATAGGAACACCTAATACGGATTAAAAGAGAATCTTTTATAGAATCAGAATATCTAAGAAAATATATACCTTTCCATTAAAAAAAATCTACTTTCCGCGGATTCAAATTATTTATAAGCCACTAAATTTTTAAACACCCTGTATAATGTTACATGGAAGAACTTCAAATGTTGTGTAACTACACAATATCAGCTGCGCGTATGCAAAATTTCATTCGTCTCTCTTACTCCTACATGACGTAATATCACTATAAAGTAAGGTCGGTATCTGTCACTTTTTTTCTTTAATTGCGAATAACTCAGGAGGAATGGTATTTACGTATAGGGTATGGTGCATGAAATATGTGTAAAATTCGTCGTAGAAGCTGAATCTCTAATTTATTTTATAGCATGCTATTTAAAAAATCGAAGTTGATACCTACTTCCGGTTAACCGGAAGTGATATTTATTCAAGAATATTTTCACGTGATAGCTCATATTCAACCATATCTAGCCATGAAATTTCGTTTTAAAATTCCGTTTCGTTTGTATAATACTTTTAATAGGCCATTCTCACCAATCACCCTGTATAAAATAGCTTCCACCAGAGAGAAATCGGTTAATATATTGTGGATTGTAGAACATGTATTGTAAAATTCATAAGAAAACCACGATCGTATACCATGTGACCGCGTGCGTCTGCACTATAGCGATACCTGTAGTGTAAGCGAAACACACAGAGGTGTCTGTGTATTAGAACGGTAAAGAAGTAGGCGCAATGTTTTACTGGATTACAACAGAGTTAGTATTTCGTATATCCCTATAATGCACTCGCATTTGTCCAAGAAATTCATATCTATCGTCTTCTTTACCGTTCTAATACACGGACACCTCTGTGCGTTTCGCTTACACTACAGGTATCGCTATAGTGCAGACGCACGCGGTCACAGTGTATGTTACATTGGAATTACTCCTTCATTCGAACTTTCGTTACGATTGCGGTGTGGCTGGAAAAGTGTGGATAATTTAACGCAGCTTGTGTTCAGCACTATAGCGTCGCATATGTCCTCTTTAAGGCAACTTGGAGCTGTGTGGCCAGCAGGAAAGGCATATTCATTGCATTGCAGCGGGTTCGTGACTCGCGAACACCGCAGTATACGGCGCCAGTGGGTCGAGACGAGACATCGGTGAGTTGCCGAGTTGAGGCACATTTTGTTTTCCGACGAATCCAGGACCAACCAGTTATGTCATTTATAAAGTCACCCGATCGTTCCAGGTGCGAAGCGAGTATTATGTTTGCCTTGTGTTCTTTCGGGTCGTTAGGCTTTAGTAAGTGGTAAAGGTGAAACCGAGGCCATTAATAATAATATGCACCGCGATTTTGTTGATATTCATGGCGATAATTACTATTATTCACTTACTTTAAACTTTTCTGCTTATGCCATTGACCATTAAGCGTTCTCATTCTCTTTTGAAGAAGTATTTCTAGGAATTTTCAGTAGTTAATAATACGGGTCAGTCAGTAGCCTACGCATATCCACGATCTGGTCTTGTAGTTCAGTTGTATAATCAGCATAATTTTGTGCATCTTTCTACATTTAGGTACTAAAATTGTATATTAATAATCAATAAAGGTTGCTAACCAACGATTTTACGTTATAGAATAGAGCTGAGTAGTCTTCAGTAAACCATAAGAAACAGTATAGATATCATCCGGTTTCCGTTATTAATTATATTAGTCGATTACGTAAAGGAGCGTCTGTTTCGCAGACCATGAATGTTTCGAAACGTTTCGATGCTCGCGGACAAAACAAAAACCCTTTTCTTTATCACCAGGTTCGATCAACGCCGGCACTGCTGAGATAATTGTGGGCAAACGGCCAAAAGCGGAGGACGCGTTATATTGTTGCGGCCACAGAGTTGCACCGCAGTTAAAGCGATTAGCGGTCCTGAGCGTATCCGGTGAATGGGTTACTGGATAGGAAAGGGAGAATACGACGGTCGGTTGGCGGTGTCGTCGAAGGGTACGAGCGACGCGGTGGAAGGAAAGAAGAAGGACTGGCGAGGTATAGCTGGGGTGAATAGAATGGTTTGCGGAGTTCTAGGCAAGCCGAGCATTGTCATCACACCTCACTTGAATGCTAATTGCAAATCGATTATCAAGGATTTATTGGGTTAATACCTTTTCAGTCGCAATTTAAAATTTCAGTCGCGTACCAACCTTTTTACCCTGATAACTCTAAAATTGTTGTTTGTTATCACCGCATAAATATTTAAATGAGGGTATTGGCAAAAAAGTAACTTTTAGAAAGAAATAGTTCTTTGTATCTGTAAGTACTAGGTTTTTATTTGGTATAATTATAAGCGTAATGCTTTTAAAGCTGTACTATACAGTCTTTAAGTTTTCGATTTAAGTTGTTCTAGTTTGAATATCGAAATATATGTTTCTCAGAGCGTAAACTCTCAATTAGAATTATCAACATTATGTTATTACCTTTAAGTACTTATCTTTCAATTGCTAAACAAATTAGACAGGCATGTAACAATTTTATAAGCGGTAGATGATTGTGTATGTTGCATACTGGTTGGTAAAATTGATTGTTTTACACACATTTAACTCATAGCATGATAAGCTAAAATTTACATTTGAAAGAGAAAATAAAAATTCCATAATTTTTTTAAATTTACACGCACATCAAAACAAATTGGCATATTAAAGACACTAGTAGTAGTAGACATTTAAACTAGTTTTCAAACACTTCAGTAAATTAAAAAAAAAAGTGTAATTAACAGTTTAGTAGATATTAAGTTAGCACACTCTGATTTTAGAAAAGAAAATTTAAGCAATGTTAGAACAACACTAGAAAAAAATAGTTGTCCTAAAAAGTTTTATAATAAATTAATAAGTAAAAGAATAAATAAAATATATAGCACAGGAACCAAATCAAATCCTGACATATACCGCACTATACCATACATAAACAATTTAAGCGACACAAGAAAACACGATTTAAAAAAATCAGAGATTCACATAACTGTCACACTTACCAACAATAAACACTTGCTGAGAACAATCTAAGTAATAGCTGAAGGTCACGAATTTTAAACCATAAAAGATCAAAGTTCCGACATTATTATAATAACAGCATCATGGCGTCTAGCAATAAACCACCAGAGATATGGAAAACAAATATATATATGGTATAGAAATACACAGACGACGCAGCATAAACAAACCTTGTCGTATCCATCTGCTTATGATAAGCACTTAGCTAACAAGTTTAATAAACACTTTACTAACTTGGCACCTAATTCTGATAGTCCTAGCAAACCTACTAACTTGACACCTAATTCTGACAGTCCTAGAAAAGTTAAGAACTCAACCACCACAATCAGCCAGAACTGTAGCTCTTTTTTCTTTATCCTGTAACAACTATTGAATTGCTAAGTTGTGCCAAGAACCTCAAGAATAAGCGATTGTCTGATTATGATGAGGTACCTCTACATGTTGTACAGTCGTGTAGTCTGACAATGACTTGTACAGAGTGGTACAGATGGTACCGAACACTTGCTTGTGAATTATGCAGACGATACTAACTTCCTTATTAGAGGAAATGATACTGCACACTTAGTCAGTGAATGTCAAGAGTACTTTTCGGTTGTTACAGAATGGTTCGCTAGAAACAAACTTAGTATAAACAACTCCAAAGCAGCATGCATGGTATTTAGTACAAGTGGCACTTATATCACTCCTCTGACATTTACCTTTAACAACAACTTTCACGGTACTCTTGATACAATTATTACCTTCGTGGGAATACATATGGACAGTAATTTAAATTGGTCCGCTCATCTTGAAAGGTTATGTAAGCAACTGAATACTGTTTCTTATACCATAAGAAATTGTGTAGCAACTGTGGATTTGCCAGTGTTAATGAATGTCTACTACTGATTGTTTTTTATTTTCGAGGATGAGATATGGTATTCTTCGCTGGCCGGGAAATAGTGACATAGATCGTGTTTGCTTCCACAGAAACGAGTAATCCGTATAATATTCGGATATGCATTTAATCAAACGTGCCGCGATGCATTTAGATATAATAATATATTAACAGTGCATGCAGTTTACATATATGAATACGTGAATTTTGTCATAAAAAACCGCCAATTTTTCCAAAACGCCAGAAATACTCATGAATGCGATACAAGATTAAGAAATGCAAATTAGTCTTTTCCCATTCATAGAGTTACTCTTACTGAGAAAGGAATATTCTATTCATGTCTACAAATTTACAATAAGCTACCTACGTTTGTTAAATCAGCACAGACTTTAGTGCTATTACGAAATAGATTGAAATCTTTTTTAGTTGATCTTGAACCATACTCTCTCAAAGATTACCTTATAGCTAAATCTGTATTGGTATATATGTACTTTATACTCCTCAATATTATATTGTGTATTGCTTCTGTCTGACTTTTTCATGTATACACTTATATAATATGAAATAAACTTTATTATCATTATAATTATTATTATGTGCGAAATAGTTTTTTTTTGTATTTAGATACCCACATGTTTGCAAAGAGAAAGCTATGCAGTGAACAATCGAACGCATATTTTTAATTTGCAGTCATCATGTTAACATTTTACCATTGTGTTGTAACTTTTATTATATAGGGTCCGATTTTCGTTAACGGTAGGAACATACATTTTAATTGTGTTTTTATGGATAATAGTAGGAAATATTACAGTTTATATAATTCCTATGCACATACGATAACATTTAAAAATGTTAACATCGAATAAGTAGAGCTATCGTTACCATGAGATACACTCGCAGCGTATCGCCTGTAAATTTTATTTTGTCAAGACTGCCAAGTGACGGCTTAAATTGTATTAAAACTATTTGTAACTATTTATAATACTCATTATTCCATAATTTCAGTCAAAATCAGTTAATAGTCAAGTTAATAGTGAATTTTCCATTTTTAAAGCCGAACTAATAATTTATTGGAATATATTCCGCCTTCTTCGATCTTCAATTTTTGTTATTGAAAGCAAGATATACCGGGTGTCACACGAAAAACGCCCCGAGCTGTAGCTCTGCTATTTGCATTCCGATTTCTATGAGTCAGGTACCAATTGAAATGGCTTGATGAAAGCTATGTTTGGATCTGCATTTGCTTTTCTCCAAAGCCATCTTTATTTTTTCGTGATTGTCAACTTTTTTTTTCAAATTGCTCGGTATATATTTTTTTACTACATTGGATAGATATTCTTTTTTTGAATCCATTAATGTGCAACATAATTAAAACACTTTCTGGGACCTTCTCTTAAAATCACTTTTATTATACTGTAGTGTGCTGTGGAAAAGTAGCTATAAAAAATAACGCATTGCGCATATGTGACTGTCATTACTAACTTTATTTCACAAGAAAAAAAAACAAAACAAAAAAATTCAAAACTAATAAATTTCACAAGTATTGTTCGAATTGGTTACTGTCGTCATGCTCAATACAATAGTGGCATCTCCGTATTACACCGGGGGTGGCATTTAATATAAAATTATTAGGTATAGGTATCTTGACAGGCTTCCATTATTCGGTTCCTCATTAAATCGTTTATATTCTGTGGCACTGTTAAATATACCCGATCTTGAAGATATCCCCAAAGCCAAAAATCTAAAGATGTAAAATCTGGTGAACACGCCGATCAACGAATAAGTCCATATGAGCCAATCCATTGCTCATTAAAATTGCGATTCAACCAGCCAACGTTTATGTGTGCATTAAGGGGAGTAGTACACAGTCCTGTTGAAAATAGTCACGCAGATCCGCAAATGGTAATTAATACAAAAAGCTTTCAACATCTTCGGTTAATAGTAGGTGATATTTTAGTTGATTTAAGAAAGCGTCAATAAAAAATGGACCAATCAAACGGTCTCCAAGTAGGCCACATCACACATTACAGCTGAAACGACGTTGAAAATTGTTGTTGACAATAAATCTGGGGTTTTCTTGGCTCCACTGGCGATGTATGTTGCGATTAAAAAACCATACTTTGTGAAAGTACAATTCATCTGTCCAAATAATTTTGCGATAAAATGACGGATCTTGTTGCAACGTTGTTAAATAAAAATTACAGAATTGTGTTCTTCGGTCTGAATCATTTTCATATATTGCTTGCACTTTTTGGGCAATATACGGCTTCGGGACGTACCAACTATGTTTCCAATTTCACGAACCGAGGTTTTGGCATTGTCTTCGACAGATAGCAAAACGTCCAGTTCCACGTTTTCAGAAAATGTTCTATGCACTGCTTTCAATTTTTTGAAACATCCGTATCTTCTTAGATTTTCTTGAAGTCAACTAAACTTGCGCCGTTTTGGAGCTCCTGTTTCCGGAAAACGTAAGATGTAAACTCGCAACGTCTGATTAGAGTTTTTATTGCATTCAAAATATACTTGTAACATATCAGTAAGTTGATTAAAATCCATCATCAAAATATACTTACAAAAGAAAAGTAAAAGACGCTAATAACTTCTAATGACAGTTACATATGTGTTATTTTTTTATACCTATTTTTCCATAGCACACTACAGTAAGTGTTTTAGTTACTTTTCTTTCTTCCAAGTTTACAAGTAAAATGGATGTATTGCACATCAATGGATTCAAAAAAAGAATATCTATCCAATGTAGTAAAAAAATTATAGAGCAATTTGAAAAAAAAAAGTTGACAATCGCGAAAAAGTAAAGATGGCTTTGGAGAAAAGCAAATGCAGATCCAAACATAGCGTTCATCAAGCCATTTCATTTGGTACCTGAATCAGAATATAAATAACAAAGCTACAGCTCTGGGCGTTTTTCGTATGACACCCGGTATATGCTACGTTTAATAAAATAGTATCCATGTAGTTCATTAAGTCATATCCTTAGCTCACATATCAAATTTCTACTAACTTAAGAGTTTCGTATTTTCTGATGTACTATGATAGTCAATGAGGCAATCAATTATCAAGTAAATAATAAATAATCTAGATCAACTGTCAAAATCCAGAATTTTAATAAGTTTCTTTAATATGTATGTATTTAATGTATGTATATAGGATGTTGGTAGCATATCAACGTAGTACTGGCTACTGGCAACAGCTCTCTACTTAACAAATAAAATATGATAAAATTATTGCAACTACGATAAATAGAGTTTCTAGCTTCAGGGTGAGTATAATGTAGAAGGCTAGACTTACATAATCTCTCTTGCTACTATTTACTGCTTAAAATAACGTGGTGCTAATGTTTTTATGATAGTAATTAACTTATGATTTCCGTCCCAGTTTCATTCGTTTATAAAAATGAATACAAATAGGGCAACTACATTAATGACGGAAACCAGTAGGAATAAGCAGTGCTCGTAGTAAATTGTGTATGCAGTTTTTGCCTAGTTATAATAGCACCTTGCGAGACACCTAATATCTAGAGTGCTACTGGTACCGGCGGTATTCTTCCACGTCTGCTTTAAATAAATAAGTTTTATGTGTACTGCAAGGATGTTTCTTGTCAGATGAAGCTGCAACAGTCAAGCTTCATGCTTGTAGTTTTTGCTGTCGTTTAACGCAGAATAATTCAAACTGACTATTCTACAGCTAGATACAAATGACATGATACTGCATATGTGTATGTACAGAGCAAAAGGAAAAGGCGCCAGGTGCTAAATTGAAGGTTAACGGTGATCTCAATATAATTCACTTTTGTGTTATTTGAACTGTTGCTAGAAAATAGCCCTTTATTGATATACTCTCACTATTTTTTTCATATAATTTATTATATGTAGCGATGTAATATCTGCGTAGTTAAAGAGGTCTTTGAATTTGTATAACCTACATTTTCATGTCAAATAGTATTACATTTTTCATAGACATACAAGGATTTCAGCGCATTAAAAATTTCTCGAAAACTAAACATTCTACTTCTTTATCACAAGGTATTAAATTTGGGAATTGTCATAAAAATATCTTTACTTTGTTAGTAAACAGATAAGTTGATGCACTTTCGCGAATTTTCGACATTTTCAATGTTTTCGAAATACACCTACTCGTATTCATAAATATGTATATGTATTTATGTATAGTGGCCGTCATGATAATTTAAAATGACTTTATTTCGCACTAATCGAATTACAAGGGTTAGTTATTGTGAGTTTACCTCTAAAGGATGAAACGATTATAAGTAGTATTTATCTATTAGCGGAGGGTATTCAGAAAAATGAAAAAGGGGCTACAGGTGCTGTTTTAAATATCAATCGGCAATAAGAATATTGAATATTTATTGAAGTTTTGTAATATACATATATGAACATTTTACCCGAAGAGTGATGTTACAAATATATTTTGTATAATATATTTTTTCTAATCAAATAGTTTATTGGTATTAGTGAAATAATATATTTCTCAATAAATTTGATAATACACAGTGTAACAATATAATAGAAATAAAGGCAAAATAAATAAAAACAAGTGCTATAAATAAGAGTAGGAGAAGCGTAATGAACAAAACAAATATTTATTAATTATTAGTATATTTAAGCAACATTACTGATAACTTATAGCTGTCTGGTTTGGTGGCCAAAAATCACAGCATGCGATAACTAACCTCTCGAGAATTCAGAGACTGCCATGACTATTTACATCTGGGGCTATTAAGAGCACCCCAACAGCTGCTATGGATACCATGCTAAATCTGTCTCCCTCAATATTTTTATGATAAGAGAGGTTAGAATGGGCGCGTTCAGGCTGAGAAATACTAACAACTAGGGGTTGGGGCACACCAGAATAGAAACAACAGTAAGAAACCCAATGTTTGATATGGGCAGCTACATAGCAATTACCGGGATTTCGTATGATAAACCCTTCAACCCTAATTCCGGCGTTGGTATCTCTGAAGAGAACCAGGGTTACATGGTATGTGAACCACTTGGGCGATACACCACGGTGTTTCAGACAGAAATATATGCTATACAAACCTATGCGTTGGAGAGTCTGGGTCGCCAACCGCGAGGGGAGGCAATTATTTGCATTCTCTCTGACAGCCAAGCAGCCTTAAAGGCTCTAGCATCTTATTATATAGCCTCCAAACTAGTATGTGAATGTCTGCAAAACCTAACTATTCTGGCCAGAAAGAACAAGGTCATCTTGGCGCGGGTGCTGGGACGCAGATTATAGCGGGCAATGAAACTGCAGACCAGCTAGCGAGGGGGGTTGCCAAATGAAATTTGACGGACCAGAACCAGATCTAGGTATTACAAAGAGTGCAGTACGTGCTGCAATTAATGAGTGAATCATAAAACAACACCAACTAAATTGTAACCATGTAGCTGGACAAAGGCACAGCAAACGGATGGAACGACTGTCACGACGATTAACTGCTGATTTATTTGCTTTAAACAGGACTCGGCGTAGGGCAGTAACATGTCTAACAGGATATGGCTATCTAGGAGGTCACCTGCACAAAATGGGGATCTATAAAGATGAACCCCTATGCAGACTCTGTAATGAGGAGGAGGAAGCAGCCTCTCATATCATCTTCGAATGCGTAGCACTAAGTCAACGTAGAATTGCCATGCAAAGCGCATTTAATTTACCAGTGAAAAATATGCACCAAATAGGCTTTTAAACCTCATCGAGGGAACTAACCTGTTTGAGTAAAATGAAATCAAGGTAGGAATAACACAATAGGCCAAGTGGGCCGCAGTGTTAGGGATAATCAAAACTGCCCTGCCCTGATAGTAATCAATCAATCAATCAAAAAGTAAAACATACAGTTTTTTATTGCTGTGGTAGAAAATGGTCAAACCTCGCACACAACGTCACAAACATTTCAATTCATTGCAATTTCAGTGTTCTTGTGGAAACTGTGTCAATAATATTTGACTGTTAAAATTAGTTTCTTCTCTTCAAGAAATATGACGTTACATTTATTATTCCTCCCCGTATTATCTTGCGGAAATTCAATTAAAATAAAGTAATCTCGCAAAAACTAATCGGCTCTAATTGTTGCTTTTAGATAAAGTATCGTTGCATTTGAATATGTTCTGCTATGCTTAAAATTGTCTTCCAATTGATACTGAATGTAATGCGATTACGGTAATTCAAAGTTATGACTGGGTTTTAAGCAACCCCCTTGAATAATTATTTGAAATGTTCAATGACAATTATATAAAATCACCTGAATATTTTCTTGGTAGTAACTTTAATCTATACTTATTCGGAGATTATGGGGAAATTGTCGAATATCAATTTGAAAGTTTATAATTTTGCAAAAATTCTCTTTGTCATTTTGTTATGAATCTCTATGCCACAAGATTTTCGAATGAACTGTTAGCTAGGTTTGGCCAATGGTATACATACAGAAAGAAGAATTCACATCATTGACAATTCTGTTCGTTACACAAAAACGAAATATACCTACAACTTTCCAGAAATTACGACATAGTGTAGCGTAAAATTTAATATTTTACAATGTACTTCCCTAACTTCGCCTTTGTTATTTACTGGCTGTTCTACACGCAGCATCGCTCACAGATTATATTTGTAGTTTTTTTTTCATTTTAATCAAATTTATATGTTGTCACGTCATTTTTACATATACCGATCATTTAGAGGGACTAAGTCGAGCTGGAAAAGAGATTGATCTAGAGTGGGCGGTTGTAAAACATATACGGAATAGCACACTTGCCAGTGCGTTAATTCCGTATATGTTTTACAGCCGCCCCACTCTAGATCTATCTCTTTTCTAGCTCGACTTAGTCCCTCTAAATAATCTGTATATACATAGATACTAATACACTATATAAACAGTATACATATACCATAGAAATATTATTTCCCATTCAAAGTTTACCGTCCCTCTTAGGGTTGAATTTGAAAAACGCCGAACGGCATATTTCATTAGTTTGTTTCAAAAAGCATTAATACAAGGTTTCAAGTTTTGATCATAAAACTATTATTTTCCGTAGAAACTTTATCGCTAACTTGTCATTGCATTACAAAAAATGACGAAACATGTGATTGTTTCAAACATTGTGTCAGAGAGTATTAATATCAAGTTTCCAACAAACTTGACCATAAAAATAGTATTTCCTATACACAACCCTCTACAACCCTTTGGAAGGAGTTGAATTAAAAAATTTTCCGATGCTCATGTTTCACTAATTGTGTCGAAGAGCATTAATACCAAGTTTCAAGTAACTATAAAAGTATTATTTCCTATGCAAACGAAAAATTCGATCTTAAATAACGCCTACATAAAATCAACATCGTAAAATTTTACAGGTTAGGTTTATATTGTAAATAATCACGACTATGTAACGGAAAATTAATTACAATAAATGTTGAAAGTGGTTTCCGTTGTTACCTAAACATATATTTACTCTGCGTTTTAAATTTTCAAATACACTTTACAGTTATTCTATGGTGATATTATTTATTTCTTCTCGTATAGCTGCGGGGGCATTATCTTGTTAAAAGAAACATTGTTGTAGCTCATCATCGTGAAGTTGTGGTATGAATGCATTTAATATGGCACAGTATCGTTCAGCTGTAGTGGTTTCATGGAAAGATATCTAAATCTACTGGCAAGATTTCTTTTTGCAAATGCAATGTCTTTCTTCAACTATAACATGCCTGCGGTATTTCTGTGCATCATAATCAACATCAAAATCTGGGAACGCCTCAGTGAAATGCTTGATACAACTTGGTAGAGAATAATTCCAATTCCCATCATCATCTCGCGTACCACTTCTGTAATGTGCCTTTAAAATAAAGGCATCACGCTCCGGTGTAAACACCATTATGATAAAACCTGAACAAACAACCAAGCACACACGGTATTATTTCCTGGTGGTTTTAAGAAGAACTATTGACAATTAACAAAAATGCAGGAATAAAATATAGATGAAAACAACGAGGTAAACAGAGGCGTATAAAAACTGTCAAATATCGACTTTGCAACTTTCTGGTTAGAAAGCTTAGGCATATTTTTAGTTGACCAACATATTTATTTACGTCATCTTACGTCAGAGGTCACGTGAGTTTTAATCTTAAATGAAAGCACTGTATATATGTAGGTATTTGCGTAGATTGTAATAAAATGATATAGTGGTACATTCAAAAGGACTGGATTTATATGACGATTACTTAGGTATCAGAATGACGATGTGCAGGGTGTCCCGTTTCAACGCGGATCTTAGATATCTGCTATACTTGTGAAAATAGTTATAAAGAACAGTTATCCCAATTTATGTTCTGCATCACCTAAAAATATTTTTAACTATACAGAGTGTCTCAAAAGTAGGTAAACACATACTTGCTCCGATATTTTAAACGGGACACCCTATATATTTTGGCATTTTTGAATAGCACGCTAAAAGATATTCCCACTTTATATAAACCACCCTACCCCTATTCCTAATAGTCATGGAGATATTTTGCGTTTTTTAAAAACTATCCCGATTCAGTGTTTTTCGTATGCCGCGATAGCTTGATCCTGAAAATAGTTATCGAAATGAAATCAAGAATATGTAAACTATATAGTCCGGTATAAACAATGACATCAACAGAAGATGAATACCTACTTCCGGTTGTCAGAAATGATTCAACGCATTTCCGGAACTTCGTCTCCAGATAACTTAATTTTTTTTAATGGCACCCTATATATTTTGTTAGGTCGATAGATTCCTCATTCTAATACCTTTCCATTCATGTATATAAAGCACCATGTTTTCTTTTATACTTTTCAAGATATTTCATAGTTTTTACGCAAGCTACAAAAATGTTGTCTCCAATTTCGAGGTAATCTTGAAAATATTTCAAAAACAAAAGAGTATGCAAACATAATGTTCATCAATTATTAAAAACAAAAATAAATTATAATAAATATTGAAAATTATGCCTTTTTCTCTTACCGAAATATTAATTTTTCTTTGAAAATTGATTTTAACTCTTCTCGACATTTCAGGAGTTATTGATGTAAAAGCTTATACAATTCTTTCTCGCATATTTTGTTCAATATTCGGTGGTGTTCGGTGTACCAACTCTCTCATGTATGCCCATAAGAAGAAATGATATTTCTTCAAGTTTCGGTGATCTAGTTGGCCATTCTATTATACCTCTCTCACCAATGCATCTCTCCTCGAAGAGGTTATGCAATGCTGCTCTTAGATTCCATTACTTAGCTCCAAGAGCTCCATTATGAAGGAACCACATGTGCCTTGGCACTTCTATTGATAAATCTTCCAAATAACGAAATACCTTCTGTAGTAAAAAAAATACTGTTTCTGTCATTATTTAAATAGCTTTCGCAGAAAAATGGTCCAATAACGTACTGTCCTAGAACACTTTCCCGTACTTCCCCACTTCCCCATTGGCTACTTACGTTGGTATTGGACAAAAGTATTTATACGAGGATTGGTATAAGACAATGCAGATAATGTTGCCTAGGTTGGTCTAGGACTTTGCCTATCTGTATAAACGAAAAGCAAGTAAATAGTTTCTTCTGAATTCACCTATAATTAATAGGCACAAGTATATGTATGTGTATGAGGAACTTATATTTGATTTTACCGATTAATTAAATAAATCATATAAGTTAATTTCTCGTTTGAATATCTCATAAGGATACTTTTGTTAATTTCGTTTAAGACAGAATTATTCTTTGACAATCTGCATCAGTTGGTATCGATAAATAAATATAGCCGTTGAGATATTTATTTACAGTATCCGAACTCAAGTTGCTTACAAAATTTTTGTAGCTTATGTCAAAAGCACTACATCTATTGGAAAATTTAAGATAAAACATCATGCTTAATATAGTATGTATACATGAATGGAAAGGTATTAAAATTAGGAATTTATCCATCTAACAATATATATAGGTATCCAGTGTCATATAAAAAAATTAAGTTATCTAGGTACGAAGTTAGGGGAGAAAGGGTACGAAGGGAGGGTATGAAGGGAGATATCCAACTAGACCACCTAACTTAAAGAAATATCATTTCTTCTTATGGGCATACATGAAAGACAGTACACCGAACGCCACCGAGTATTGAACAAAATATGTGAGAAAGAATTGTTGCTTTTACATCAATAACTCCTCAAAAGTCGAGGAGGGTTAAAATCAATTTTCAAAGAAAAATTAATATTTCGGTAAGAGAAAAAGGCCTAATTTTTAACATTTATTATAATTTCTTTTTGTTTTTAATGATTGATGAACATTTTGTGTGCATATTCTTTTGTTTTTGAAATATTTTCAAGGTTACCTCGAAATTGGAGACAACATTTTTGTAGCTTGCGTAAAAACTATGAAATATCTTGAAAAGTATAAAGGAAAACATGGTACTTTATATACATAAATGGAAAGGTATTAGAATGACAAATCTATCGACCTAACAAAATATATAAGGTGCCATTTAAAAAAATGAAGTTATCTGGAGACGAAGTTCCGGAAATACGTTGAATCATTTCTGGCAACCGGAAGTAGGTATTCATCTTCTGTTGATGTCATTGTCTATACAGGACTATATAGTTTACATATTCTTGATTTCATTTGGATAACTGTTTTCAGGATCAAGCGAGCGCGCCATACGAGAAACATCGAATCGGGATAGGTTTTATAAAAACGTAAAATATCTCCATGACTATTAGGAATAGGGGTAGGATGGTTTATATAAAGTGGGAATATCTTTTAGCGTGCTATTCAAAAATGCCAAAATATATAGGGTGTCCCATTTAAAATAACGGAGCAAGTATGTGTTTACCTACTTTTGAGACACTCTGTATAGTTAAAAATATTTTTAGGTGATGCAGAACGTAAATTGGGATAACTTTTCTTTATAACTTTTTTGTCTATTTTCAGAAATACGGCAGATATCTAAAATCCACGTTGAAACTGGACATCCTGTACAGTTGATTTTAAGTAATGTTCGGGAATTAAATTTGTCATTACAATCTAACGATATACAGGAACTGAAGTCTCTTCGGTCAGCTCGTAGTTTGTAGCTTCCGATCACATAGCACGTACAGAAGCACTTAGATTCTCCCTGACTCCCATTAATCTTCGGGTATCGAGGATTTCCCGCTAATCGCCTTCTCCGGTACAAACTTAACCGCCTCGTGACGATATACGGCAACCTTTGGTCGCAAACAACCTATTTCTATATTTTCCAGTAAGATATCGATTTACTGTAACTTCGCCTATTACTCAGATTCTTCTATGTATCCACTGAGAAACATCTCATCGGAAAGCTATGTACTTATTAAGCACCACCAGCGGGGTCTTTCCCTGTAATAGAGTCGGAGATATAATACATGCACATCTACGCATGCTATTGATACGCATATCTTGTTCTATCTAATAAGTATAGCAGCATGCTTGAGTAGGATGTGGAAAAAAAACGACAAATCTCCAACACAAAGCACATATTGTTTTAGTATAATAAATAGACGTGGCAAATTCGATACAAATTCCAGCGTACGCATGCAATTTTGCTTTTAATTTAAATTATAAGCAAAAATTACTTCCTGTATTCGCCATTGCACGATTAAGCAAGCTCGCCAATCGTTACATGTTTATACACGACACAGCTCCATACTAATTTGCAATTGAAGGCGTACGGCGTGCTACCGATCGCAAACTTGATTGCGCCCGAAATCTCCGGTTATGTGTGTGGTATAAATATGCCAACATTAATCATGAATACGTTAACAACTGATACATAGAAAATATCTAAACGTATATTTCTAGCTCATAGAATGTTAAATGTGGGTAAATGCAAACAAGGCTACTACGTTTTGACAGTACAAGAGTGGTATATTTCGTAATGCTGCTTTCTACAGTAAAACAGTATGATGTATGCACAGATAAAAGAACGGGGTTCAGCATTCCTTTGCGACCAGACTTTTTAAGGAGCCTCCCTCTCTGAGTAAAATGTATTCCCCTTAGACTAATAAACTGCGGAACACACAACTACGGAACTTCTACTTCTGCATGAAGAACCAAGAGATCCAATGAAAAACTTCATAAACTACGGAGTTAACTGTTTCTGTCCAGCTAGTAATGATATATCCCGTGTGAATAGCATTCGCTTACCTTGAGTGCTAAATCCAACCTCGTTACGGAGGTAACTGTTTCCGTTAAGGATTATATTAGCTCCGTTTCTATATAATTATATACAAACGTTTATAACGAAATGTTATACAAACCATTTTTTACATGTGACAGCATCATAACTTTATTGAAAGTATACAGACAGGATATGAATTTCGTGTTCAATACAGTATCGGACTTCTACAGTTCACATTAGTCCTCATATTTAACTTTGTCTTTTCTAATAAACGATGACGGTGTAATTTTTTCAGAGGGTTGAAATCCGGATAGACTTACCATTCCTCGTTAGAAGCAAAGTGATTAACAGCGCGGCATTGTAAAAGGAGATATGAAGCTTTCACAAAGCTATTTGAATACAATTTACACAGACAAAACTGCACCGCGAGAGTTGTATGATAGTCAGACAAGTAATACAGCTTACGGAGTCACTGCAACTAAGCACCCACATAAAAAATCTACTAATTTATATTCGACAACGAATTGAATTTGTATGTGTTAATTATTAGCATTATTTGACATTTTGATTTTGTTTTAGTATTAGTAAGTTATCCTAGCTCGTGATACTATACCTATACTCTTTTCTCGGGATTATTTACACATTTCTGGGATATTTTGATTTTTTCAGTCACTGTTCGCTTTATATAAACAAATCATAAAACCATCCAAAATCGAAGTAATCTTATCCTAAACTTTACTGTTTTGTTGAAAAGGTGTGTAGGTAAATAAAAATAACATTCGCAAACTTACAGATTGTAACGGGGCGCGATTTTTCAATTATTTTATTTTATATCTTAACGGAATAAGGAATGCTAGTACTTATTAGATATATTACGAAAACATCATTTTTATTCCATTTAATTCAATGCACCTGACTGTATATATCCCTAACCGTGTATATGCATAATTTTTCTTATGTTAAATTTTATAACATATCCATAGTTAAAATGTGACGAAAAACTCCAACATATGGCGTTTCTATGAATCCGTCTCTTTATTCCTATTATTCATTATATTTCTGTGTTTATCTTGGTGGTTAGGTGGGCACCTACCCTTGTGCCCTTTAGTACCATCAGCCGCCACTGAAAGTAAGTACATGTTTTCTTTATTACGTCAGAGGAATCATTCTTATATTTCGGTATCGAGTAACGCCCGTCATCGTGGGTTCATTAGGAGATTTGTACACATACCGTGGCGCCCAAGATTTTAAAGACATATTTGGACAAAATAAGGCAGTAAAGGAACCGTCTTTTACAAGATACTAAGAGCTCCAGAACTCGTTTATGGGGTTACAGATTTCAGAAGTGCTGATGTACCTACTCACAACACATAGATTCCATCTCTTAATACATACCGACGTGTTTTTGTGGCTATACAAAATAGTATACAAAAAGCACACAACTCTTTGGTACAAAGATTTTTGCCCGAAAAATTGTATGTACATAACATCGGTAGTTCTTTTAACATACATATCTTATATAAGCTGAATATAGCATTTTCTTCGGTTTTCACATAACTTTGTAATTCAATCCAACCTATTCATTAATGTGTATACAGGGTGTCCATGAAAATGTGGGCAATATCTCGAATACATAAAGTTTATGTAAAAATAACACTGTATGTCACTATATCTTTTTTTTGCTAGGGTGCACCACTGCTGAGATATTCAATCCTAAACAGTTGGCTAGGTGGTTTTAAAAATGCAATTATGTATTGCCTTTTCTAACTTTTTAACTAACTGTAACTTTTATTTCAATATGCATTGAATGTACTTGAAAGAAATTATAGAGGTAGAGCATTTTATGGAAATCCATTAAGAGTACATTTTTCTCACTTAAGGTCCAAGTAATCGTAAAATACTTATTGGAGAGCAAAGAACCCACACACCTTAAAATTGGATGAATATGAATATGAGGCAATACATAATTGCATTTAAAAAACCACCTAGCCAACTCTATATTTAGGGTTGAATATCTCAGCAGTGGTGCACCTTAGAAAAAAAGATATATAGACAAACAGTGTTATTTTTACATAAACTTTATGTATCCGAGATATTGCCCATATATTCATGGACATCCTGTATAGAATAATGGATGGTTCGAAAAATTAGCAATTCATGTACTAGGCTGGCTTTTTAGTAAGCGGTATAAGATTCGATTGCTTCTCTTTTTTGAGTATTCGTTTCTATAATTTTTTACACACCCCTATAAATGTGGAAAGACATCTTAAAGTGCTCTAGAAGGGCAGCCGTATTAATAACTTATGGTATGCAATTATGGAATATTCTTATTGTATAATTATTATTATATTATGACAAAATTTAAGTAAAAAAAGCAGTTAAACTTCAAGTTCAGCCGTTAAACTTCAAGTACATCTTTAGATTTTGCATTTACTCAACAAGCATACTTCAATACTTGAAACTTAACAACTTCATTTTAATTCCGTGTACATTTTGTAATACGGTTTTCTCGGTAACAATGAGTAATAAATTACTTATAAAATTTAAAAGAGTAATAAGAATTGTTTTGTTGAACAGCCTGAAGGATATTCTGTTTATTCTAAATTTACGTTATTTATCAATTCACATTGTTTTCCAATTTCAAACGAATACTAAGAGGAGTTAAAAGAAAATAACGGCCTTATCATTAGCTATAGCCATAAACAGAAATGATAATAATGAGATGCTGAGAAAGCTTCTATTACCAACCATCATATTACACAGTAAAAACGGATTCCTTTTGTAGCAGTACTGACGCATACATAGGAGAATGTTATTGCGCAAAGCTGCTATTGTTTGCTGCTGTGGTTATTTTCTTCCTGGGGTTGTTATTATGTTCGTGTTTCATGTAAACATTATTTCAAAACATCTAATTTAAACATGTTAAAAATAATTAGGTACGTAGGTCGGAAATACTGAATATATGCAAATTAATACATGATATTAGAATATTCACTTTTATGATAATGCTGAGTATAAATAACTCTTCAGATTTATAAAAGAAAAAGATACGTCATTTTCGCATCAGTCCCAAGTAATTTTAGGCGAAAATTAATACAAAAACTAAGGTGTTACAACAGTGGAAAACGGGAAATAGTAGGCGTCTAATAAGTGAGTTTTACGGCCACGAAAGATGAAATAAAGATAGAAAGGAATTAGTTGCACAGATTTATTCTCTATTAAATGTGTTTTTTGGAAAGCAAATGATGTAGATGGTGGCACTTGATTCTGATTATGTGTTTCAAACAAAAAGAATACGGCCTGTCACTTTTAATTAACACTATTAGCAATGAAAATGAAATGATTCCAAAAGTACGTTTTAAATAAACATAGTTTTTCGTTGATGTATGCAATTGATTGTGAAATGGTTTGAATTTGTCAATTTTTAGAAGCAAATGCATATTTAACATGCAGAATTAAGTACATAGCTTATTCAATTTGCACAATATATGTAATATATAGTACAATAATGATTACGCTTTGTTTCTTATAAAACCTGTATTAATAGAAAGAAGAAGAAAAATAAAATGTTTTATTACCGCCTTGATAATGACAGCATTGCTGTTGAAACGCGTCGGTGTTTTAGTTAAAACTTGTTTGGTGTTTAGTGGGTTAAAGTGTTTAGTGTTCTACTTCTGCACCAAGAGATCCAGTAAAGAACTTCGCTGTATTAATAGTATCACCAGTACTAACATACCAGTAATTCAAGTTGTTGAGATGCCGACATTAGCTGCTGGATGTCTGATAATCAAAATACGACTAAACTGAGAATGAGAGCAGTATACGCAATCTTCTGGTTTATATATGAACTCTTCATTAGATACAACAACATTTCATTTAATCAAATTTTTATATACGCTTCTAGAGCTAATAAGCTACTACCAAAAGAGTTCTCATCACAGATTACATATAGATTTCCTTAAACTAGTAAACAGATCGTGTTAAGGTACTAAGAGAAAAATTAAAGTTGCATATGGCACACTATTATTTTAGGACTACTGCTCATTCTAAATGTAGAAACGAAATAAGGTTGTATCCAGTGGCGGCAATAAAATTTAAATATTTCCGTCGTGGGAAACGGGCATATGGTTTCTAGTACCTTGACAGCAACTCAGCTTTTACAACCTCCGCGCAATACTATTCTTATCTTTTTATTCACGTGGAGACACTCACATATGTATATAGGCACACTACCTCGAACACATTTTGTCCATCGCCTTCGTCGCTCGTCTCAAACACTTTTCGTTTCTCTACTCACCTCTTCTGAATTATTTAGTATCTGCTTATTACACCTGCACATTTCTCTATATATGTATGTAGAAAGTCGTGAATGATTGAACGCCAAGTTATGACGAAAAAATCACTGTATTTGAAATCATATTTCGGATGCAGTGATTCTTCTTTCGACAAAAATTCGCGGAAATATTTATGGCATTGAAGCAAATAACGGTGGAGACCGCAAATATTTTCTATGAACGAGTTGCGATGCCGTCAAAAATGCATTTCTTCTTATCTGAAAGCGTACTCGTTGACAGCAACTGTATAACTTTCATGATTGGCAAAAATGCAGGCAAAAATATAAATCACTGTAATAATTAATAATAATGATTTAGAGGCATGTCATGAAACTTTTAGTTTATTATTAGACATGCAGAAAATTTTGCGCCAATGATAGATATGAAATTAGTTGCTCAACGCAAACTCATGTGACAAACAGTTACAGTTTACCTCCGTTAAGGTTTCGTCTGCAATCGGTATATCGTCATTGCATGTCTTAAAGGTTGATCCTTAAGTTACTTATTTAAAATATCTTCTACAGGATAGTATTACGTGAAAACAAATATATCGTTTTATATCCAAGCAGTGATGCGGCCTGTCCTCTATGTATGTAAATTTTGAATACAGGGAATGCAATATTATTAGAAAATACATAATATAAAGAAAGTCTTTGCTTATTGTTGATTGCTTACGAGAAAGAAATCTATGTATGGAATTATTTGCATTTGTATCTGCGCAAGTTTCTAAAAGTGCTTTTTTCACTTATTTATAAGAACTTACGATTTAGAGATTATATATAATTATCTAGTAATCGTCAAACATCTAATATTTCGAAATTTATTTGTTTATTTGTAACTAAGAAACATTAATTTATGATAAGAGTTCTTTTGTAATTTACCATTAACAAACGATTGATTGCAAATCATGAAATTGTAACACAAATTATATCAGTTTTTATCTTTTAAGGTTCTAAATTACCCCTAATTGAGAGTGAATAATTGCACACTAGAATTTCTTATAATATATGTACAGGGTGAACAAAGTCAAGTGAAGGGTGAGTCATCTAAAATTTTCAATTGGGAACAGTGAGTAATTGGCAGCAATGATAGCGCGAACTAACTTGTACATAAATTGTTTTGACAGATTCTGTAAAGGTAATCTACAAATATACAACCAGAAACGGTATAATGACAGCAAATGAAAACAACAAAATGACAGCAAACGAAAACAACTAAATGACATTATGAAGGCATATATTTATTCAATGTATAATAGCTAACTGTATAGAATAGAATAGAGTTTCTAAAGTTATTTTGAGATATGCAGGGGTCTCGAAATAAAGTTACCCATCAAAGTTAACAAAACTTAAATGGAACATCGTGTATATTGTGGCACAATTCGATGGCTCTGACTCAATAAAGGCAAGCTACTGTAATGTTCCCTATACCTAGGCTCAACAGTTTCTAAGATATTTAACGCTCGTTGAAAAGGTAGATCAATATTTAAAGTGAATACCTGCTCTACGTATATAAGTTATGTGTTAAGTTGTATTTTTTCATTAGCAAAACCGGTTATATCTAATGCCAAAATAAAGATAATTTCTAAAAATTATACAGGATGGTTAAAATGTTCCCTCTAACTATGGGTACCATTAATGCTCAATAACTTACTTATTTTAAATGGAACATCCTGTGTCTAACATCGTAATTCGATTTTAATTTTACTTTACTCTTTTAAATGTTATTAAGGTTCCTAATACCTATCTCTATCTCTAGTTTCTTTGTAAAAGTCAATTTAGTAGTAGTAGTACCTGGTTGTTCTAAAGTATCGTTTAATGCTTTTGGAAATTATATAGCGAATAAGTCAAATATGTTTACATAACATATTGACAGATTGTCTATTAAACAAACAGGAATTAATTGTTATGTTACCACAATTCGCCGTAGATTAAAGAGTAAGGGTCTTGGACTGAGTCTGCGAACCAAAATTAGAATTGTTAAATTAATTTGTACACTAGTGCTATTAATGCTCTCTTTAATCTACCTCTCTCGGAGGTAGCTAGTCGAGGGCGATTTATGTAGGATCGTTTAACATCACCTTTTAAATAGTGATTGTTTCCAAGCAAGAGCTAAAGATGCTATCGATGCTAATTGTAAGTCAAACACAAATTGTGAATTTGTGGAAGAATGTATTGTTTTTTCAAGAACTTATCTTTTCGTATCTACAAAAATTATACTGATGTATAGTAAAATTATATATAACTACAACTTATAATAAAAGCCTGACGTGTTAGAAGATGACTCAATCAATCAACATCGCAGATACACTTATAACATTGTTTGTGCATCAATTGAAAGTGCTACTGTTCTAAATCTGATATCAATTTCGAATCTAGTAAAAAAATCTCAAGCATTAAAATAAATTGAATATTGACTGCTTTGATTGTGTGTCAATCTCTTAGTGACGTATAAGCCTGTAGGTTGTATTTTTGCAGATTTTGTCGTCCAGTAGTATACATATATACGGTTCGACTGGGAATAGGAAAGCAATAAAAATCATAGGGGTGTTGCGTTCCGTAAACCGCAATGGACCCGGGTAGAAGCCGCCACATGCGTGTTTAGTAGACAGAGGAAACGGCGACCCCAGTCGGTGAACGTCATAAACATTGACAGGGCAAAGCCGGCTGTCTTGAAATTGCGTTATTTTACTATCTCCGGCCGGCTAGATGGATATTATGCCTCTTTTATATTCCAACTGAGCGCTATTGATATTCGGCCCGAACTTGTTTTGAGGTTAAATCCGAATATTTTCACGAGTTATAGACAATTTTGTTTTGCAGTATTTCAAACTGACGGCCAGTTTTCGCATTTTCTTTCGTTTAAAGGGAACCGAATCTAATACTTAATACATCTATATGCGGATTTGATCTATACAGAAGGCGAAGCTAATGTTTCGGAAAGTTCAGACACGTTTTAGTGATGTATAACATCTTAAACGAATCCCAGAATTATGTACGGCTTGTATATGAGTATATATAAATAGAATGAACTACATAATAGAATTCTTAGACCTCATCCTTTATAGTACATACGTTCTCTGAATGTACATTAGTTTACCTATAGGCGTATCAAATAAGTAATTACATCATTAGTGAATCCTTATTTTTAAGAAGTTATTCCATTCTGTAATTTAATCTTGATTCCTTCTGGTAACTGCCAACAATGAATAACAGCTGTACATTAGGTATGTTCTATATACCTTTCATATTATTTGACATTCTTGAACGTGTTTTGTAAAATAAATTCAGGTACAGTATGGATATTCAATATGACTCTCAACCAAGTCGAAATATGATGATAACTGTGCTGAAAATCTATATATTATACTTGCTTGATTTTATGAAGTCTAAAACTTTTATTCCATCCATTTATTAAAGGTCTACTTTCTTATTGTTACACATATGTAAATAAAAGATGAAAATTTGTGAGTATAAATAATACGTGATACAATGTTTCAACTTTTCTATAGATAGTACAAATACAAATGAAAGAAATGCCACCTATTAATAATTATTTAGAACTATTTATCGATAATTTCTCATTCAACATATTATCCGTTATAGTTAAAAAAGTCATAAATTACAGTTTAGTAATAGAAGTATTAGTATTATAGGTTCTAAAACACCGGTAATACGAGAAAATATTACAGGTTGTGTACATCTTTGGTTCTTTAATTTTATGAATTCAAGTTCACTAAACTACTAAAAGGCCAAAAGTAGCATCTTCATGTGAAACTTTTACTCATGCAGAGTAGAATTTGAGGACCTTATATTTGTGTTTAGGGGTATCATACAACAGACGTACAGTGGACTGCAAAAATATCCGGACGCGTCTAGATAGAGAAATACCCCTGAGCTCAATACTTTATTCCAAAGAGCCGCAGGGCAGCTTACTACCTGCTGTGTGGGACCGTAGTTTGTCACTCGTACAATAACATTGCAATATACAAATGCGTATAATACGTATATACATATATATTGTTCTGTCACAAACGACAGAAATGAAAGATTGAAATTATTAACACAAACATAATAATAAAATTGTACAAAAGTCTTAAAATTATTGTTTACCCGTTTGATTGAAATCAAGAAAGCTACGGGACAACCTCGCCTACCGTCAAACTCTTTTATAATAATTTAACAACCCTAAAAATCCTTGTAGTTTTTTAATATTGCTCGGTTTAGAAAAATGTTTAACAAACATAGCAAACTGATTCACTCTTCAATTTCCCTTTAAGTTCGCTTGTCCTGATAAAATTTTCTCTGTTCTTTCTTCTTTTTATACTCTGACACCCACTTATCACTCGTAGTGTTATTGTAGAAATATCTAATTGTTTGTTAAATACTTTTAGGTGTGTTTTTCTTTAAATCAAAATTTTTTGCTGACTGTTTTCTTACTGTCAAAACAAATCTGTTTATATCCACCTGCTGCTGCTCCGAACTACCAAAACTGCCGTTACGTCATTCCCCACTAGATTTTCTAATTTATTGTACGATGTATTTTTAATTTAGAAATTGATGCCTAATCGGGTCGTGTTGTGTCATGTATGTGTTTGTATGTGTTTGTATGTGTATGTTACATTAAATTTTGAATTTTTCTCTCAAATAAAAAATTACTATTATTATATTTGTGTTTTTCTTTTTCCACTCCCTCTATCGCTGTTCTAAGATTTTTTTTTTTTAACAATTAACGTGAACAATAAGTTGCAATAAGTTTAAATATCACATAACAATATATCTATATATGTGTGTGTGTGTGTGTTTGTAGTCCTTTGAAGAAGAAATTAATGAATTTCGAAAGCTTGGACCGACTATTAATGGAGTAAAATTAATAAACCCTAACCACGACTGCTTCCCAATAATTACACACTTATACCGGTCGTTTTGAGAAATAGGATAAATAACGCAGCGAGGGGGTAAGGGGTACGACAATTCGCTAAGAAGTGGGGTCGCGTGTGGGTCTATAACGCGGGATATAGTTGATATCGATGGCACAGGTCTATTCGGAAAAGGCAAAGGAAATAAGTTTCTGATCTCATCATAGGTGTTCCCTCGAAAATTCCGACTTATAATTTCAATTTTCTCATTTATTGAAAATAAATCCATTATGAACGTAGCGACCTGTTTTTGTGATGCGCACTTCGATGAGATTGCTGTCGACTACTGACTGCAACTGACTGTGTATCTCTTGTACATATGTATGTACTTACGCTGTATATAGACTATATAGACTGTGATAGACTCATACGCCGCCCCACTTCTTAGCGAATTTTCGTACCCCTTATATATATATGTATATAATATATATATTTAGAATTGGTATCTAGTTTCAACATAATTGACAACATTAAATGCCAAAAGTAAGAGTATTTATCACTTGATGGCAAAACATGCCTAATATTTCTTTCTAAAGCAATGAATGAAGTAAGAGAGGAAATTTTACACATACTATACATGGTTATAGCGTTAATTTTAAAATAAAACATACTATTTTGCATTATTTAGCAAAATTTCTGATATTAGGGTGTTAATCAGGAAATATTTTAGCTGGGTTTCTGTACATATGCTGAACAATAAGATCATTTCAAGGTTTGACCACACACAAATAATGAAATTTCTCACGATTTATTTAAATAAAAATTGCAAAATAGAATTCTCCACAGATATTTGTCTACTAGTAAATTGATGGATCATTGAGTCTTTCACCACATTCAAAATAACCTGAAAGAAAATTCGTTAAATATTCGAAATTCATATTTTGTAAGAAATAGAGCAATTGCGTATATAACCCACCATCAATTATGTCATATAAACATTTGACAGATCCATATTTTCTTACATTTTTCTTTATCTAAGTATGTGTTTTTATTATAATATTAGTCATTAGACAATTTTCTTTAATAAAAACTTAGTACAATTTGAGGAGAAAACATGTAGTCTTTTCGAAACCGTTTCACATCGTCCAGACATCGATGCTACCAGCTTCTGACATATGTTCTTGTCAATTTTCATCCATTCAGCGCTAGCAATCGTCTTGATAGGATTAATATTAGTACGTCGTTTATGCGAAATTGCTTGTTTCACAATGTACCACAAATGTTCAGTAGAATTAAGGTCCAGCGATTGTGCAGGCCAATCCAATACTTCTATCCTATTTGTATAAAACCAATTTTCCACAATCTTGGCTGTATGTTTTCGATGTTGATCCTATTGAAATATAAACTCATTGTTAAGGCCTAATTTTTCTACAGACAAACGAAGTTTTGGTTTAAGATTATTCAAATACTTTTCTTTAGTCATGATGCCATCAATAGATTCGAGTTCACCACACCCTGAACCACACATTGAACTCCAAAACATTAGTCCTCCTACCAAATCAAACTTTTTTGTAAAAATAAGATATCAACAAACTTGTGAATGTAACTTACCAACACAGTGTTTTATGGTGGGTCTCATACACTCTGCTTTATATTTATCACTTGCCTTTCTCCATGTAGGAATGATCCAAAAAGTTGGATTTTTGTTTCATCTGACCATATTATATGTTTCCATTGGTCAAGAGACCAATTTATTTTATCTGTCACACATTGCAATCGAATTCGTTAATTTTTTAGCTGATATAAAAGGCTTTTTAACAGCAATTCTTCCGTGGTATCCCTTCAATTTTATTCGGTTTCTAATACTCAGTGGATGCAATTTTACGTTAAATTCGTTTTGTGTTTCATAAGCAATCTTAACCGCAGATTTGCCAAAATTCAACGAAGAATAGCCTTATCAATACGTCCTGTACTCTTTTTTCTGCCTTGGCCTTTTTTATTCGCAATATTTCCTGTCTTTTTATACTTCTGTAGAATTGATGCAACACTGTAGTTCTAGGAATGAATAATCTTTTACTAATGTTTTTATATCCTAAATTCATATTGTGATACTTTACTGTTATTTGTCGTAATTCTGTAATAATTTCTCGTTGTTTTGCCATTATACAAATTTCGAAGTGCAGCACACAACCAATCTAGCAATAATATAACAATAAACTAAATTAAATGTTAGAAATACGTTAAAACGGCCGTTAAGGTCTTCTAAGTAATATTGATACGGAAATATCGCGGAAATGTCGTAAACTTATTTACATGCTTTTTACAAAAAACTCTTTTTCACTTCTTTTTTCAGTTCTCGACACAAATTTACAGGGGAAAAAATAAACATGTCTAATGATAATATAAAATGCAATATTTCTTTTCCGGTATCAGATATCACGTTTAATCAGATTTTTCGTAAGAGTTACGATTAATTTTTTTACATATTATACGTATAGGTATGTGCTAGCAAATTATTTGTAATCATATGTTAGCTTACACAAAAACAGGACTCGTTTAAAAAAGAAGTTGTCAAGTTTTTTTTTATATTTGAATATCTACTATATGTGGTATTCGAACGATATGCTAATAGAGGACAGTAACAATACATAACATTACATTACTATGAGAGTTAGTATTTTTAAAGATAAACAACTGCAACAATATTTTAGCGTCGTAACCCCAACCGCAAATAATATCTGTCGAATGTGTGGAAAATGTATGTATGTTTCATTTTTTTTACGGAATTTAATATTAAGGTTAGCAGCAACAGATTTGGATATAATCTACTTATTGAATTACAAGATTAGCAATATAACCTAGGATAATATTTATCCCAGATGTATTACGATAAGTACGAGGGAGCGTTTCTATATTCGCGGAATGAGCGGGTTGTAGGGGGCTGATTAGGCGCACTTGGGGCGTGGCCTGTGCAGCGACTCATAGTTAGTTTTTGAGCTATCGTCAACCAAGTAACATAATCCGCAAAAACAACAGCGCGTAGAGTGTTCGCGTGCATTTTTGGACCTCTGTAATGAAGACAAGGATGGTGTATTGAGTCGAATTGTTACTGGAGACGAAACTTGGGTACATCATTATGAACCTGAGTCCAAACAAGACTCCAGGCAGTGGCATAAAAAGGGCACAGCACCTCCCAAGAAATTTAAAGTGTCACAATCAGCTGGGCAACTCATGGCAACGGTATTTTGGGACTCGGAAGGAATATTGTTGATTGATTATAAAGATAAAGTTGTTTCTATAACCGGAGAATATTGCGCTTCAATATTAGAGCGACTAAAAGAAGCCATTAAAGAGAAAAGACGGGGAAAATGGACGAAAGGTGTGCTGCTTTTGCACGACAACGCGCCCGTCCACAAGAGCCGCGTTGCGTTAGCTGCCCTGCATAAAGTGGGCTTCGAAATTGTGAATCACCCACCCTACAGCCCAGATCTGGCCCCGAGTGATTATTACCTGTTTCCGAAAATGAAAAAAGAGCTGCGGGGTAAAAAATTTACTGCCGATGATGAAGTCAAGGAGGCAGTTTCGGCGTATTTTGCAGATAAAGAGAAATCATTTTTTTATGAGGGTATAAATAAATTAATTGAAAGATGTGAAAAATGTATCCGTCTTGCAGGTGAATATATTGAAAAAGAAAAATAATTTGTTTTTTATTTCCATCCCTTATCCCCCATTCCGCGAATATAAAAACGCTCCCTCGTACCAGTAAATATTACCATGAGAACAAGAACTCAGTGGCATCTTATCAGAGAGGTAATATAATGATTTAATAGAACAAGATTTCTCTATGTCTTACTTCCTAATATAGACTTTGAAACGCAAGACATTAGTTTAAAAGACTTGACAAACAACTTGACATTTTAATGATTTATTCGCAAAACTAGAACAGAACTAAATTATGATAGACTATACACTCATAACCTGAACAAGAACACATAGTATTAAAAGTACGAAATGCCTGCCCAGCAAGTGAATTAAGTTAAATATTATTCAAACAAACAGTTTCTGTGTTATTTCTATACTCATTCAAAGTACTGCAATCGCTAAATACAAAATTAACACAGTAGTAATTATTGGTGCGATCGATGTTGGTGAAATAATGAACATTGAAAAAATAACGGACAAATTGCCTAGACACGTGGAAACGTATTTCATAATTTTGTATTAAATTATCTGGCCCAACAGCTGCAGACGAAAACCAGGAGAAGAACGCAATTTTCCCAATTATTTTGTAGTAGCAATTGCCATTCTAATTCATTGGACAGAAAAAAAGCAAAATATGCGTTTTTTTGAAATAACGAACGGCCATTCAGCTTTAATTGAAGGGATGAACTTTAATTGATATGTATATACACAATTTTACTCAAATATTGTGCGGTGCTGGTATTGATTTATTGCTAAATGTTTCTCTCCAACCATTAAGTAATCATAGTTAATTTATAGTCAGACAGAAGAATAGGATAATTATTCCAACATTGTTTGATGATAAAACTATTGTTATTTAATCTGACGGACGTTAACAATGTTTAAATATTAAAAAACTCGGATCACCTTATGTTAGGATTTACTCAATATGGTTCAAATTTATTTATATGGTAAATATAATAGGTATTCCCAAGCATTTTGTAAAATATTACAGCAATAAACTAATAATAATAAAGTTTTCCGTGAATTGCTGAAACAATACTGTGCACCTTCACTACTGTAATTGTCACCCTTCCTATACTAGTAGCCAATCACTCAAAAATGTGTATATAACTAGGGATGGCAAATTCTATACGCATATGCCAGCGACATACGCACGCAATTTTGTATTTAAATGAAATTATAAAAATAAATTACACACTATCTTCCACATTGGACGGTTAAGCAAGCTCATCGATAGTAGCATATTTATACACGACACGACTGTATATTAATTTACAATTCATGATTCCTTTCATTCGCATGGCTATCTGCCGATCGCAACTCGATAACGCTCGAAATATCTCCGGTTATGTATGTGGCATCAACATGCCAGCTCTATATTATATAACTACATATACATAGTTCTAGCTGTACACTCTAAAAGAATATGTACAGGTTACACAGTTATGTCCACACGCAAATGTATTAAATTTACAATTTTCTTAGTATGTAAAACTAATAAAGTGAAACTGTAAATATGCTAAGATGTATTTTGTATCTTGTGTTATTTACAAAGTTTATTTGATTAGAGTTCCACATAAATAAAATCGTAACCAAGTCAAACCATACTTAGTATCATGATTCATGATAAAGTAGACATATTAAATTGATTTTTTGATGTGTAGGACAGATTAGAACGCGTCTTTGGAATCGTTGCACACGCTTACCCCTTATTTATACTATGATTTTTTATAGGTTTTTGATTGTTTAACTGTAGCGACCAAGGTACTTGCCTTGTTAACAATGCAAGTGGTTATTTACCTATGATGATAGGACGAGCACATGATCCTTATAAGACTATTATGTTTCTACTACTGTTTATTTCTGTACAGTTCTTAGTAATCCATTGGCAACACTTCAATTGGCACATAATAATATTCATAGCTTTAAGCCTTACGTTTATTATGGGCGCATTTGTTAACCCGTGAACACAGAATTTTAATTACTTCTTCAAATGATTCAATGCAAGGAAATTAGTACAAATATTTCCACATGAAAATTGGCCAATAAGAATGATCACGAAATTTCTGATAAATCTAAGAGAAATCAGTGTGTCGATACAAATAAAACGATGACGTAGAAGGAGGACACCTACTAGGACCGAACAAAATATTTGTAGAATTAGAGATATTATTAAAAACAGATCTTGATTTAAGAAATTATTGTCAAAAAATGTCAGTGAATGCTGAAGAAGAAAAAAATAAAACGAGAAAGTATTCTTCAACGATGAGATATTTCTCTTAAGACAACCTAAAAATATTCCATACTACAATTAGGTTTATGTTACTACAGAAAAAAGGAGGGCATTCTGTTACAAAGACTTGTCATTGCTCGCCAACACTTTGCTTCTTCTACATCTTTTGGTGGACGTTGCTGTATCAGCTATATGAAAGACGTCCATTATTTCTGTGGACTTTTATTGCTAGATATTGAGGAGGTTTATGACCGTTACATATTTCAGTGGGATGGAGCGCCGGTTCACACATCTTGATCGGTAATAATGTTTCTGTAAGAACAATACCCCAATTAATTATCCTGTACCCACAAAATCGTCTCCAAATAATCCAGATCCCAATCAGGTCGCCTATTGTGTATCAGTATTTCTAGAAAACATGGTATATTACAACAACAATTTTGATATAATTCAACAAGTAAAAGTTCAGATTAAGCAATGTTGGACAGAACTTTCTCAATACATAATTCGTGGTTTAATTGAACTATGGTCTCGACGACTGAGGCAGTAGTTGTCAATCACCGACAACATATTCACATAGACTACCTATGATCTTATAGTATTATTTGCTTCTAGTGTTATTTATATCCACTTGTATTACAAGCTAACATGAAGACTTAAGAAATCTTAACCGATCACTAAACATTTTATAACTATACACGTATGTTCAGCTCACAATGCACCATAGGAAGTTACAATATACGTATGGAACGCAGTGCGATGTGGCAAAGCGCTAGTCATGCGCCACAAGTTCGATCGCCGATTCGCACAGAACGACAATGAAAACGACTGCATCCTCGCTCGGTTTAAATTCAACTGAATTGTGGATGCGTGTGTCTCGCTAGACACAAGCTATAATGCGAAGAGAGGGATACGCTGTTGCAATTCATACTGCCTATGGTGCATTGTGAGCTGAACCTACGTGTATTCATCGTATAAGCATAGTGGATGTTCCACTATGTAGAATCTGTGGAGGTGCAAAAGAAACTCCTGCGCAATCGCTTGCCGACTGCTCAGCAGAGAACTAAGAGAGCCGTAGGAATTTTGATGTTCATCGTTTTGGCGATGTCAGATTAAGGGTGGGTTTATCAATGTGATGATAAATAAATTATTTGCAGATAAACATTTTTTCGTAAGATAATTACAATGAAACGTTTATTGAGTGTTAAATAGAAGTTATCTGCAAGATAAAGCATTGTAGTTGCTAAATTTTATCTGCCAGTTAGCAATATCTGCCAGTTACTTACCTAACACTTTTATCCTCACATTGATAAACCCACCTAAGTAGACTAACTCTCGACCAGTTTACGCACGTCGTTGTCCGGGTCAACCAGGTTAAGAGAGTTGACTTACGCTATTATTTCTGTCCACAAAGGAGCGAAGGAATATGTAGATATGACGCAAGACTCGATCATCACAAAAATTTGATTTGATAAAAGGAAATTTGGAATGTGTTAACATAAACAGAATCAACAAAGAACAAAGGTCACAATGTTAGTTATCAATAAAGTCAGCAGAGGATGTCAAAGAATAAAGAAAATCTTAAAACACGAAATCGCATTTGCTAAACTAGTCAAACATACACACCTATCTATGCCAGCTTGAATCCTATTTCCAGAACGCCGCGCAATGGGTAGAATATACCGCTGAAATATAAAGTCTATAAGGTACTTACATATATTCTTCACTTTGGCAACTTTTTATCCTGTCTTTATAAAATTAACGGATAACATTAATTGTCTTGTGTCAACCTGATAAGTTAATAACATATAAGAATCAATATTATTATTGTTGTGAATATCATGACAATTATCTCTACTAGGCATCGAAGGAATCTAGATTACGTTTTCATTAAGCTCGAAATTCCGAGGTGATACTGTAATTCGATATTAATGTCACCTGAATTATAATATCAACTCGTATTCCGCGATAAACATATTGTACCTACCTGTGAATATTAATTTACAACAACAGATGTATCAAATCACTAATTATCTACAATTATGCCGTTAGGAGTAGATGATATACGACACCATCTTATTACATTAAATTTAAAATATCTTATCGTACACGGTTATATATTTTTTTGCCAAAACGAAGCATACTCTCACCCCTTTTAAGTGTGAAGTCTTTACACAGCATAACATCAACTAGAAAGATATCTGAGATTTGCATTTTTCTCAACAATTTAGCTAATCAGTGATGAAACAATAGCTCACTAAATGAATTAAAATAAGACTGTTTTATTAATACAAAGCATATTTTTCAATCATATCTTTCACGCATAACATAAATACATGTCAGTAACATAAATGCTTTGAAAGAAAGCATAATCTTAACATACACTCATACTCACTAACATTAACTAGACTCGCTGATGTAACATTTTTGTCCTTATCACACATATTGTTTCGTAGAAAGTCGGCAATACTTATTTCAGAATAGAGTTTTCCTCTATTTGTATGTTGTATACATTGATACTTTACGTTTCTGTAACCCCAGAAGCAAGATTTCTAACATTTATTATTACATCTATTACACTCCAAATTATTACGTACACAATTGGGGTGGATGGAAAAACGCGTTTTCTCTGCAATACAACTCTAATAGCGCGGAAAACTTGCGCATAGGCGTCATTGTAATGAAAAAATATTAAAAAATTTTTTTTTCAAAATTTGAAATCGTGCAGAAGGCCTAGTTACAAAAAAAAATCAAAATACCGGTAAATTTCAACAAAAATGCAAAAATTATAAAAAAATACATTTTTTGTTGTAATTGTAACAAAAGTGTCTTTAAGAGTATCCTTAATGCACACAAAAAATAATTAGACCCATTCTTGTTTTGCTGAATTCGCGCAAAAAGCCTAAAGTTGCGGGTTGTATCGTAAAAAAACGATATTTCATGATTTTCGACGATTTTTAAACATGTGCCAAAACCCATAAAAGTTTTATTTTTAATTTGTAATAGTGTAAAAACCATTCAAAATAGATTTCCAAATCCAAAAAATACTTTCAGACCTGTTATTCCTTAATTGTATTCGCGCAAAAGGTTCCCATACCTGATGAGTGTTTATTTAACACATTAAGGTTTGTAATAAGACTCTAAGTGATTTCCAAAAAATATATTAGCCAAACATATCGTATTGCAGCTCTCAGCTCATTTCAACATTTAATCTGAATGACTGAAATGACCCAGGACTCACGGCGAGGACGTGGTTAACACTTTTTTCACTATTACAACAAAAAATTTATTTTTTTGTATTTTCTGCATTTTTTTTAAATTTACCGGTATTTTGACTTTTTTGGTAACTTTAGGCATTCTGCGTGATTTCTAAATATTTTTTCATTTATAATTATGCCTATGCGCAAGTTTTCCGTGCTATTAGAATTGTATTGCAGAAAGAACGAGTTTTTCGATCCACCACTTGCAGGGTTATTCACAGAACTAGTTCGTTAGAACTTTTCGATATTCCTGACATCGTACCATTCTAAAAATTTGTAGTAACGGATAGTGTTATCTGTTCTTATTGGTTAAATTATTTACGCTTTTGTACCACTTCCGATTTACCAGAAGTTTACGTCAACTTTCATAATTTAATTAGTATGGTATATTTTTTTATGAGTTCTTTAGATCGTTCATGCAATTCTGAATCAAAACTTACTAAGGTACCTTATACCCAAAATCAACTGTTTTTGAGTTATTTCATGTTTTTTCAAAAATACGGCCAACTGCAACGTTATGTTAGAAACTCTGTGTTTCGGTAACCATTATAGGAGAAGACTTCACATTTGACGTTGCTAGCTGAAATACAGCGCATCAAATCTGCGCCTTGAAAATTATGTCTCTATATGCAGAATATATCCAAAATTAACGTCCATTTCAACTAAGTTCAAATCGATGAAAGTCACTTTTTTAAAATAGAAACCTTATAAATTATTACACGTTTGAATACGCTTAATAATTCTCTATCATTCATATTATTAGACATATTAGTTTCTATCTTTTACGGTTTTCTAGTTATTAGGAATTTCCTGTCGAAAGTGCGAAAAATACGCCATTTTAATGTATTTAAAACCTTAGTAATCCTTGAATGTCAAAATAATTGATATTATATTTGTACCATAAATACACATAGGTTACATTTGTCAAAAGAAATAGCAAATGGAAAATGTAGTAGAATCAGTACATACAGAACCTTTAACAAACAGATATCTAAATTTTTGCCGAACAGCCTAGTGACCTAAGAAAATATTACAAACACTCAAACAAAAGAATTAACCAGAAAAGCATTGCAAATGAAAAATTTCAGTATGATCTGGTTACGATGACGACCATGTGATATGTACTTACCTATCTTATTCCTTTCCAAAGCTTTTTCGTTTCAGATTCTTTTTTTAATTCTTGTATTGACATTTTTTAAGTCATTTGGCATAAATGTGGATATCTGTCGTCATATACTCGACATGTGCTATTCACAATTCCACTACATTCTTTATGAATGGAAAATAAATCTAAAATATCGTTTCTCTTCCGTAATGTATTTCATTTAACGGGTCGATGGCCGCAGTGGTTAGGCGGCTGACTATTGTTGTGAGAGGACGATAGGCGCCGGGGTTCAATTCTCTGGAGGAACGGTGACATTTTTTCAGAGAGTTTAATCCCGGATCGACTTGCCATTCGCTGTTGGGAGCAAAGTGATTAACAGCGCGGCATCATAAAAGGCGATATGATGCTGTCACAAAGCCAATTGAACACCACATACACACATAAAAACTACACCGCGAGAGTTGCAGTGATAGCCAGACAAGCGATACAGTTTACGGAGTCACTGCCACTAATCACCCACCACATTAAAAAAAAAATGTCATTTTGCTTGACAGATATAAACTATGTGTATTTATAGATCAAATACAATATCAATTATTTTGACATACAAGATTCCTAAGATTTTAAACGTATTAAAAAGGCGTATTTTTCGGACTTTCATCAGGAAATCTCTAATAACTCGAAAACCAAAAAGATAGAAGCTAATACATCCAGTAATGAACGATAGAGAATTATTAGGTATATTCAAAAATGCTACAATATATAGGATATTCCATTAAAAAAGCGACTTTCATCGATGAGAACTTACTTGAAATGAATGTTAATTTTGGACGGCCCTGTATACATATAGACATAATTTTGAGGGCTTAAATTTGATTTCAGCTAGGAACACGTCACACATAACGTTGCAGTTCGCCGTATTTTTGAAAAAAAATTGAATAACTGAAAAACGGCTGATTTTGGGTATAAGATACCTTAGTAAGTTTTGATGCAGAATTGCATGGGCGATCTAAAAATCTCATAAAAAATATACCTTGTTTTATTATTAATTATGAAAAATTTATTATTACAAATTATGAAAAATTTATTATTATAAATTATAAAAGTTGACGTGAACTTCCAGTAAACCGGAAGTGATACAAAAGCGTAAATAATTTAGCCAATGAGACCAGATGACACTGTGCGTAACTACAAGTTTGTAGAATTGTAGACGAATTTTCAGTTAATTTTATATTATTTATTATTCGTACTAAAAATAAATTATTTTTACATGTTTAACAAAATTCCATTTTTTCAACTCATATTACGAACTATGTTATCGCGTCTAAGATTTTGTCGCGTAGTCTAAGTGTGAAATATAGTGAGATTTAACTATGAATAAATATTTGCTTCAAAGATGAAGATTCTCAAATTTTTGAATATAAAAACTAATGAAAGAATTGTTTTGAGAAAATTAAGAAAAAACCTCAATTTCACGAGCAATATTGCGTCCTAAAAGAAGGAATGTCATTCACACGATATATGTATCTTATCTTCATTCCCCTCTCTTTCAAAAAGATAACACTCGGAATAATAGCGGAATGAAATTGGGCGAACCAGTACATATGTTCTAGTTGTTGAATTTTATCATTAAATAGTTTATTTTTATTCGTCGATATATATTACTATTCTTTAATATTCCTACTATCTTCTCAAAGGATTATGTTTTGCCAAATATTTTCTTAAAATTTCGTATCAAATAATTTACTCTCATTTTGTTTATAACTTTTTCTGATGGGCGTTCAAATTTGTCTAATTTCTGTAAATGACTAATATAATATAGATTCTATGGTCTTTGAGTCTATATTTCAAGTTAGAATAGCTGATATCGATTTACATCGCTTTATGTCGTTAACATTCTGATTCCCGTTAAAATACATCACATACTCAATAACTTTTGTATTCGTCTGTGTAACTGTTAATAAATCTGGATTAGTCTGTCAAACTTTAATATTAATCTTACTTGTTTCTTAATCCAGATATATATTTCATTAGTATGTGGCACATATTAAATGTCATTTTCTTCCACTAAAAAAGTCTTGTAAATGAAAATATACTAATTTATGTTCTGGAATAAATTGGTATTTAATCAATTGCTGTTTCATTTGATCTAAGAGTGGAAACATATCTGGGATTGAAAGATAAGTACTTACAAGTCATAATATAGATATATTATTTGTTTCCTATTGGATACTTTCCATTTAATGGTAGCTGATGTATCAGCCACTTTGATGAGATACAATTAATTTGTATATTTGAATCTAGTGAGAAGAAGTGAAATACTAAATATACAAAAACCAAGAAGCTATAAATAGCATCAAAGGTCTGTTGAAAACCAAAGTGACTATATTTATGTAAAAGTAGCAACTGAAATAGAAACTACAGTGTGTGCCTTAATGGCATGTACGACGATAAATACGACGAAAATATCAATGTAAAGTGCATGTTTACAACTGCGCTGCATTTTAGTGTCAGTGAATAATTGTGTTTATTATTAGAACCACTGCAACAGAACTGAACTACCACTTAACGAACTGAATGCAATAGAATTCCATTTTTCCGGTTAAGACGGGTAGATGGCCGCAGTGGTTAGGCGACTGACTATCGTTGTGCGAGGACGATAGGTGCCGGGGTTCAATTCTCTGGAGGGACGGTGAAAGTTTAATCCTGGATCGACTTGCCATTCGCTGTTGGGAGCAAAGTGATTAACAACGCAGCATCATGAAAGGCGATATGGTGCTGTCGCAAAGCCATTGAACACAACTTACATACACAAACTACACTGCGAGAGTTGCATGATAGCCAGACAAGCGATACAACTTACGGAGTCACTGCAACTAAGCACCCACCACACATAAAAAAAGACTTAATTATAAGAAAGATCAGAGCAGCTAGAATACTTAGAATCGGTTATTTAAGCAGCCATTTATAAATATGGAAGTTTAAAGCAAACAAAAGTGAGCAAGAAGTTAACTTCTTTTTATAAATAATATTCTTCGCATGTGCATGCTTTGGTCTACGTACACATATCTATGTATATAGTAGATGCAAAGAGAAAAGCACTGTGTCTCAGCTACACTACCATTTGCATTCTCTTCATTGTGATAACTTCGCATAACTAGCTGTTATGTCCACATAAATAACATAATACATGTACGTGGAAGAGAAAATCACGTCGACATATTGTTGGACATTTACTGGCACAGAACCAAAAACAAGAAGGAAAAAAGCAATATACGCCCATCCCGTAATATATTGCAATTTCTTTATTTGTTCAATTCAGGCGTATTTCACGAACCGAATTACACTCCTTCGCATGCCGATCCCCAAAAGATGTTACCGTATGTGTCTCCATCCCGTTTGTTTTGTGATTTTCTCTTTCTATTTTCTAGATATTGAATATTTACTTGTATCATGTTTTCGCGTCTAGGGAAAGTTTCGAACTGGTTTCCTACGGGCGCAGGGACAGGGAGGAAGTGTTCGAGCGTGCAGAAACAATTTTATATTGCTTCTTTTGTTCGCTCTCGGCAAAATATAGTTTAACGATATTTCGCTTCGAGGTGGGCGAGTCAATTCTACCGACCGCAGATACAAATTATATTTGTGATGCACTTCGACACTTTGTTAAACAGAGATCTGCATTTTCCGAGAAACAAAGCCCTAGACGTGTCAATTCAATTTATGTGAAGAATAGGATATAATATTTTGTTACAGTTTTTATATCTTTTCTTCGCAATATACGAGTAGCTGTACCAAAATGAAATATTACCTTATTTTTGCTGGCTGACGCTATTGACGACTTATTTCTTACCTTTAGTTAATACTATTTGTAAAGATTACGCATTTGATTACAATTAAAGTTGCGGTAAAGTAACGGCTATTTCAATGTTACAACAGCAAGGCAACGAGCAACATAATGCATGAATAAAATATTTACTATGATGGGGGTTTGAATAATACTAATCGAATGGTTACGGTAATAACCATATTTTCATCAATATTATATTATTATATTTTTACATTTTTTCATATTTTGTCGATCGATCTGCCATACTTTCTGTAGTTTATTGAACACACCAATATAAAAAACTAATGGCAAGCAATTAATGGATACAGAAAAATCTCTCTCGGAAAGTTTTGTTGTGTGCTATCTGTTCAAGACCGAAGGCCAATACCATAATCACTAAAACTCATGAATAATCATAAGTAACTTCAACCGGAACGGTGGTTGTAAATTGTATAAAACGTGACGAATAACAGCACGGGATTATGCGCCCGCAAAATAATAATATCGAAACAAATGCATCCCATAGAGCTAGAACGGTTAAGAATCCATGGAACGAAACAAGTAAGATATATAACGAACAGGAGTAGAAAACAACAATCCTTAGATACGATTTGGAGGTTGGCTAGTAGGAATATGAGATTCATGAAGAATCACATGGAATTAAAGTTTTCCAAAAATTCAAGAAAATAATAAGAGAAGAACAACAGTTGGCCACACTGAAGAACAGAAGAATTTTCTTCTTAAAATTTTCAGTTTTTTTATCTGAGGAAGACAATATATGTATATATTATAGAAACGTAATTTTTATTTTATTATTTTTAATTAATCCACAACGCCGCTAATAACCAATACACAACCCCTTAAATTAAATCAACGGCAAAGAAGAAAACTAAGAATCAAGTATATATGTATGTATATATATACATAGAGAAAAAGAAATTATTGGGTAATCGGTCTGTGTTTAATTAATTTGCGGGTGTTCTTGGTTCCGTCTTGAATGTGTCGTGGGTACACATTGTGTCTTCTGCATTTAAGTAGAAAATGTTTCCTGTTCAACTGGTTAGCTAACTTGATTGTTATTGAATACCAGTGCTTCATGTTCCTCACGGCAATGGAATCGTAGGTGTTACTTACTTGTAGATAGAAACCCATCTGGACAAAAAGAAGAAGAGAAGGAGTATCGACCGTACTTGTTAGAGAAAAAGGAATTATTGGGTAATCGGTCTGTGTTTTACCCAATAATTTCTTTTTCTCTAACGAGTACGGTCGATACTCCTTCTCTTCTTCTTTATATACATATATAAATATTATATATATATATGTTACATATATACATATTCTTATAAAGATATTGAACAATTATTATTTAAATCTCTATTTGGAAAATCAGAACGATGTAACACATGACATGCGGTGAACTCTGTTATTATGACAAGTGATTTTGATTTGCTGATAAGTAAAGCTAACAAAGCGAGGGTGCAGCCAGTAACGCGTGCATTGAAAAAGTACAAGGGGTTTAGCAGGCAATAAACGCTAGTAAACATTTAGTCTTTTGAGCGAGGACTTTCAACGTACAAATGCACAAACCAGCTAATCTATTAAAATAAACGGTGATTAACATATAATGAATTTTGTGGTAATATTAGGACACATCTAAACGTTATTTAAAAATTAAAATCAATTTGTTTTAATTTTGTAGAGGAAAAAAAATAGCGATCCTATTATAATTCAGTCTTACCTTACTGCACAGAAGATAAAAATAACAGTTAATTTTTTAACATAATCTAATATCACCTTCTGTATCTGTTAGAGTATTATAAAGAAATTTTCATGGACAGCAATATTTTAACAGCAATTCCATTCAAATCTTTTATATTGAATGATAAAATTGTACATTTGTCTTTCTTATTGTTACTCTGAGCTAACTCTAAAACCTCCGGTATGCTACAATGATCAGTCTTATTAGTAAAAGCATACATACTTTGTTTAGTTGTGCGATCTCTTAGAATCAACGGAAAGTTTTCGCTGATTCTGAAATATACCATGTGACTGGAATATTTATGGATATTTCATAAATATTTTGTGAAGTTCCTCTATGCATAGACGAACACATCTTACTTTGCTTTTTTCCTCTCGTCTTCAACGAATATTTCTTCCTCAACGCTACAAATAACACACGAGACGTTGACAAATACATTTTTAAAATGTGCGCACGAAAAAGCTCTAGCGTATTACGTAAACATGACATTCCTAAGCTTTTAACATATTCAAAATACGCTCTCGTACTTATTGATTGATTTTGTTGCAGTTGTTGTTGCGCAAGATGTTCAGGCTGTGGAGGGAAAAAGCGTTAGTCTACCCTGCGAGGTAACTCCCCTGGACACGATAAAGTTTATATGGTTTTCTGGTTCCAATATGGTTCCGGTATACCAATATACAGGTAAGAATGTTGATGTGCATATTGTCGATAATACACAAAGATGCAACAGTTATTTACTCTAGCGATTTCCAGAACGCTTCGACATTTGCTAGTTCTACATGCTCTGTGGTAGAGTAATTTTCTTGTGTACATTATCAAGTAAAGTTTAACAGCAGCACGCGAACTTTTTATGTGGAACTAACGTATTCACTCTTACAGACGAATAAATTTAAGTGTTGAACTTGCTTTGACGATTACTAAAAGCATTAGCGTAAATGAAAGCGGCACTATAAACATATTGCAGATAATATACCATAAAGCTAGAGATAAAACAAATTACACTGAAGGATTAGTGATCCAATTTTCGACACGGAAAGTTGATTTGTTTCTGAAATGTTGTTGTGTAGAAGGTAGACATAATATATTAATTTAATTCTACGAGAAAGTATTAATATTTAGTTATTCTGCAAAGTTTTTAGGAGATAGCTATGAAGATAATTGTTAGAGCTACAACTAAGATGTTTTTCAAATAACATGTTCAAGTTTAGCATTGAACTTGTTTCATGAACCATGTCCTAAAACTCGTTCTCTAGCTTCGCGAATAACGCATAATGTCACTCATAAATCAACTACAATTCCATTTCTACTCTCAAATATTATAGATGTCGTAGACTTGATACGCTGTACAAAGTTTTTGCCAACCATAATCTCGCACAAATCAACTTCGGACCTTTTACGTGCAAAACCCAATTCAATCATCATGCGCTCTATGTTAATTATGTTGGAATTTTGCAGACTGCTTGCGTGTACCACGATCACGTTAACTCTACGAATATAGAATTACATGTAGTTATATTATTAGAAAGCAGCAACTTGTCAGTTAGTTGCCATTCGTGCCTTTATATCACGATGGAAAACTTACAGTTTACGATGGTACAATCACACGGAAATTATAATTTACAAGGTTCGTATATGTATGTTAAGTATCCTCCAACGTGTTGTAATAACTAATGAAACACTTACCATGATTATTAACCCAACAGAAGAACAAGCGAAAACGCATTTCTATCAAATTATATATCCTTAAAAATATACCTATACTTCCTAACATTGCAAGGGTTCTGAATCTAGTTAGAAAATACTTGAAACTTTGTCACCTATTTTAAAATAACAGGTCAGGAAATGCGAAACTGCTAAGATTTTTGTTAGACTAATCGATTTATTAACGAATAGATTAAAGTGCGTATCGCTGGTGAATAAAGAATATATCATAATATCATAATTCTTATGATGTTGATAAGGAACAACGAAGGAAATGAAATAATTAACTGCAATGTTATCTTAGGACCCCTGCAATTAATAATAATTCTGTTATATTTTTGTATTCAGTTTGTTTTCTGTTGGTAGCACATTCGACAATCTTCGTTGACAGTAGCAGCAGTGTCATTGCACTAGATTTCATGATACACCTCATGAAAATATTCGCTATATATGTTACTGCTAAATTATAATTATCTAACACGACTCTTTATAGGAGTAATAAGTTTTTCCTAACTTTAGAAATGCAAAAACTCTGTTGACTATATTGATATAATTGTGTCATCCTTTTATTATATGTAAAATTAAAGCACATACTATATTTAGGACATGAAAAAAGAGAACTCTCAATCTTAAATCGGCATTATACAATTTATATTCAAAATATAAAAACATATTTGTATTTACGGCGTCATTCGTACATTTAATAAATTTGTAGAGTAAATATACAGATCATTTAGAGAGACTAAGGCCAGATAGAAAAGAGTTAGATCTAGAGTGGGGCAGTTGTAAAACATATACGAAATTAACGCAAGCGTGCTATTCCCCCTTCCTAGATGTGAAAACGAAGCGTGGGCATACGTATACATGAGCGATCTACTTCCCACACTAGCCTAAGTACTACTACTAGGAAGATAGAAACTTATCACAGCGAGGAAGAGGGAATGGCACGTTTGAGTTCATTCCGCATGTGTTTCACAACCGCCCCACTCTAAATCTTTTTTCTAGTCCCGCTTAGTCCTTCTAAATGATCTGTATATCAATAGAGAGAAAATCAATACCAATCTACTATTAAGGTATTCTATTCATATAAATTATTATAAAAGAGTTATTTCACTACAAAATTATTTGGATTTACTGAAGTAATTTATATATGTACCTATGTTCGCACAAGTTGGAATCTTCAGCAAATGACATACATATCTACACGTCGCCTTATAAGAGTTGCATGCCATCTGTTGCAGCAATAATAAATACACTGTTAGATGATAGTAATCCTATGTGTTACATAATCAATACAAAAATTGAACCTGAGTATAGAATTTCATCGAATTAATTTCAACTATATATTTCTTCACGTATTGGGTGATAATCATGTTATGGTAAAAACTTATACAAATGATAAATAATTCTGAATTGTGCATCCATATTTTTTCTTTGTTACTTTTAAATTGCATTAGACCGTTGAATCTTTATTTTTCTATTGCGGTGGTTTCCAATATGTCAAATAAATAATATGGATTTCATTCAGCTGTAGATGCGGATTGGTATATTCATGAGGTGAATTTAGAAAATAATGCCTAATAGATTCTTTAATTAACTTTCTGACATTTACATAAGCATACAGAAACATTATTTTGAATATGAAATAACACTGTAGTATACAAAGTGTTATCTAAAGTGTACTCTCCGTGCCCTCCTCCTGCTAACTTTTGATCGGTTTAATAGAGAGTTTTGGGTCATCAAGATGAAATATTATATACTTTATTTCTGAAGTAAAATTTCTATTTAGTTTCAAAGATTAACGACAGGGGGCGACATAGTATCAAAATTTTAAATGAAATGGAGGTCGAGTGACACCTCATTTTAAATGGCCCGCTGAGTATGATATCAGGTTACAATTTCATAAAAATTTATTCACTCATATGAACATATTAATAGAGCAAAGTGTTATTTCATTATTCATTTTGTGTTTGCATAATCAGAAATAATAACCGTTAATTTTCGGTTTACTTGTTCGAGTATAATAACTTTTGCAAAATTCTGTCGACTAAAAAAATACAACAGAGCTAATATTTTGCTAGTTTTCATATAATTAGATGCTCTAAATGAGTTCGTTATACTGTTTGGCATAAACGCATCTTACTGAGCGTTTTCTAAGGATCTCTACGTCAATATTTCTGCAAAAATGTACTATTTTTTAAACGTAACTCTTGAAAGGAATGAATTTCGATTTTATAATCTTAGTGCTTAAAGTGACAGCGAAGACATATTTAAATAATGCAAGTGTCAAACATGAATTCAAAGGTCATTACGTCCTAGACAGCCATGGACGCTAAACCTAAAACAAATGGAACGAAGAAAATTGACATTTATTATTGCTGATTATTGCACTTATGTAGATAAAATTCTATTTTGTAACATTCATAAGACAGTATAGTGACCCAAAACTGGAACCTCCCTATTAAAGCGATCAAAAATTAGCAGAAGGGGAATACGATATAATTTATACGGTATATTCAATATATACGAGGCGTATTTTTAAAGGAAGTACCTTTTCGAAATATTAAAAAGACTAGAAAACTTGGTAACAATTTTATTTTTAGATGTCAAATATCCATGTAGTAAGGTATTGAATAATTCAGTGTATAATAAAAACTTCTTCTTTTCCATACAAAAATTTTAATAACTATCTAGGACATGTTTCGGCCAAAGGCCATCTTCAGCTAGAATCTACATATATTGTTAAAACTAAAGTAAATTAAAGGTAAAATGTATAATACTTACAGTCAATAAGAAACATTATCAAAATGGATGACAGGCCATGTAGTAAAAATATTTAATGTAAGGGAGTCTATGGTAAGAGTAACAATAAAATTAAATTTAAAATATTCACTTGTCATTAGGACGTAATTTATGAAGAAGTAATAAATTAATGAATGTTAAGTGAAGTTAAGACATTAAATGTTGAAAATAGTTAAATTTAAAGTAAAAGGTAAACATGGGGGTTAAAACTGCAGGTGAACTGACAGCATGTCAAGTTGAAGGGTATCAGGTGTTATTCACGTAAATAGTTGTCAGATACATGAATATAGGTTTTTCAAATGTTTCAATTTGATTATTAAGTAAAATATGGCTATTTCTATGATTTTCAATTTCATACAGTTCTAAAAGGTCGAGTTTGTGACTTTTGTGGCGTTTATGTAAAAGTGTAGGATTATTATAGTTAATAATGTGTCCTGTTTCTATTTTGTGTTTAAATATGTTTGAGTTAGGTTGATATTTCTGTTCATTTATTCTTTTGTTTAATGTTCTGCCTGTTTGGCCTATGTATATTGCATTACAAGTAGAGCAACTTATTGAATATGCATCACTTTCTTCCAAAATATTGTATTTAGTTAATTTTAAGTAATTGAATAAGTTTAAAAGTTTTCGAGATCATAATCATCACCTGTCCAAATACACTATATATCATCCACGTATCTGGACTGAAAGGGGGCATTCCCATAAGTAAGCCATCTTTTATTTTGCAAAATTTGTCACTAAAAGCTGGAAGTGATGATTGCTTCGCAAAATGATCGAGAGTTAATTTTCTTAACTTGGGTTCATCTAGCTCGTCAAACTCAACGTAAATCCGTAATCGAACCCGGAGATTAAAAAAAAATGTACTTTGAAAACATATACAGCGCATGTTGTTTTAAAGAAAAACACTTTAAGTGAATGAAATTAAGGTTTTTGAAAATTGGATACCTAAATTTGCTGTACATATTCATAAAGTATTCATAAGTCATAAAGCTACTTCATCTGAACAGAAAGTTCTATGTCTTCAATATAACCTAACTTTCTTGTTGTTTGGTGCTTTAGTAATGAAAAAAAAATCGTTATTAACATTCATATGAATAAATATAGTATCATCTTGAACTATCTCTAAATATTGAATCCATTTCAATCTCTCAAGCGGTTAAAATATTGTGTTTGAAGAGATATTAATGTTTTATGTTTCTTTTACATTCTATGTTGTGTGTATATTACATGATTTGGTATAAATTCGTCCTATAACATTCTTACTTTTAATGTAAAAAATAAGTCAGTTTTTCAATTATTTTGCTCAAATTTTCTATATACCTTAAATATCAAGCAACATCTACCTTTCCGTCCATTACAGGAATAGACACTCATATTTGTGTCTTAATACTAATATTGACGTTATGTATTTTATACGAAGGTCAACGCGGTCATTCTGCAACCCCCTTTCTAATGCAAACTGATTTATGACGTCCGATATACCAATATATAAGTCTGATAGCCAATACTCGATAATTGAAAACACTCTTCCGCCTCTGCTTAACCGGTAAGTTCCAAGCGATCTTTGAGCAAATAATGTATTACTTTCCAATAGTCAGGCGGAAACATGTCTGTTTAAATATTAATAGAAACGACCTTTTCGAAAGAGCAAAGCTGACTCAAGAAAAATTCGATCAAGAATTTAAACGTATAGTCCGACTGGCTGGATTGGGTTCGAACGGTATCTGTCCGCCTGATCGGTTTCCGCTCATTGAACTGCATCAAACGTTCTCGCAAAGAATCGAAGCATGACTTTTAATTTCAGGATTAAACTTTGTATATCAGAATATCTGGGGCAGTTTGTATCTGCAGGGAAGTTAATAATACTTTGCAACAGCATAAAGGAGCTTACATGTACACATATTTATAGATATCAAGGGATATGATTATATTATACGGAGCATTCGTCATTATCCAATTAAACGAACCAGAAAATACTATGTAAGAAGAGATTAATATTAAGAATGCAATAGCAGTAGTTTTAGTTTATCGTTGACGTTAGATAATATTGCATTCTAATTTAGCACGCGCGCTAATTAGCTAACTAACTAACTATTACAGTAAGCAATATTTCATGTACAGTCACTCACAAAAGCATTTATACGGATAAAAAACGGCTTGTTTTACAAACAGAAGATGAAACACATCATTAACGACAAGTAGGTACAGCTTAAATGTGGAGTATTTCTCTACTAAGTTAATTATGAACAAAGTTACAAACATTGAAGTACGCATGAAAAAATTCACCTCTCCTTTGTGGTGAAAGTTGAATTAAATTTATATTACAAAAAGAAATATTATGATTTCATAATCCAAAATCCAAAATTTTAGTTGATTATCTGCAATGGTTTCAAACTTATGAATTTTTTACTCTACGAAATACAGGCGAAAATTGCGAGTGACTCGCGTTACAGAGGGTTTGCGAGCAATTTCTGCTCTTCATTTTTTCTCGTAGACTGGGCAGCAACATAGAATAATACTTTCCAGTTATTGTTGCGCCCTTCTCCAGAAAATCAATCAAGATTGCTGCATGGAAATCCCAAAAAACTGAAGCAAAAAAATTTTCAGAAGATCATTGAATACTAAAATCCGAAAGGCATCGGAGAACCAGAGTATATTCATTCCATCGATTGTTGCTTTGTTTCTAGCTACTAGAAATGTACCCAAGTTTCATCCATAGTAACAATACGGTTTAAGAAGTGTGCATCATTTTCAAACCGAGCACAGATCGAACGTGAGATAAAACGAAATAAATACAAATTATTATTATATAGGAAACTGTATTGTAAGACGTAGATGCGATTCCAGTGGATCAAGTGTTTGTAAATAGATGATGGATCAGTGTCATTTATTTATCTGTACATATAATATGGCTAGTTAGCGATTGTATTCAACCAATAAGATCATACCATGTCGTGCTCCATACCATCATTTTGGCAGTAAATTTGTACAGAGTCTACACTCAAAAGAGAAACGTCGTAACCATGATAACGAGATACACTAGTAACAGTTCTTTTTTACCGTAAAGAAAAAAAAATTTTTTTTTGGCGGACCATACGTTTTTTATCATTTTACTGTTGGAAGTATATCATAGCTATATTTCTCTAAGACAATTAGTGTAAAACCAAAGCAGAAAATAAAAGTGAAGTACTTATAGACTAGCTAAATCTAAATGTCAAGATACCGTTGATTAAAAAAACTTACTGAAGTTCTTTTCGCACAGCTAACTGCATAGAATTGCTCAACATTTAATTTCACCGTTGGAAATTTCCCAATATAGAAATAATTTGTAATTCAAACTACACCGTCGTTTTAAATCTCTAATTATGTATTATTTATCATTTGTGATTCAACAATTATACTACCATTAAAGTACGGCTTAAAATTAAGACAATTAAATTTAACGAGTTAAAATCGTCCGCTGATTTCCTTTTTTACGAGCGCTTTTATATTTACGTGAATACGGAACATGAACTTTAATTGCGCTCTAAAAGGATTAAACCTCTATAAAGTAATTGTTCAAGAGAGATTTAATAAGCTATAAAGTTCAGTAATATTTATTGTGGGGCAGACACCTAAAGATAACCGAAATCTAAGCTCACTTTCATTCATTGAATTTTCAAATTAATAGTGTTATTATATTCTATATTCGAAGTCCATCCTTTTGCTTACCTACCATCTATAAATTCACTAAACTGAATTCTGTCAAGCAACGAACTGTGTACTTTTTGATCACCTTTAAAATTAAATTAAGTTAAATTGTCTATAGGTATGTCGTAGGCATATTATAAAATCAGGCGTATTATAATATGCCTAGTCAAATTCGAAACTGCTAGACATATGAATTGTCAAAAGATCAATAAAATACTTAATTGGAGAAAAAGACTGATTATTGCAGGTGTATTATTATAAGCCGGCTATGGAAGCAGCGCTTTTACATTGTTTTCACAAGACGACTGATTTCGAGTTTACGTTTACGTGAATCGTCCATAACCTAAAATCATCGGCATTGCGGTGATTGTGGCATTAAAAAGCAAACTGTTTTTTGGTTAATTGAAAATACGCTGTACGATGTCCGAGACTATGAAAAGGTCTGCGTTCTATACAGAACTGGATAAATTTTATGCTTGTAAGTAGAGTGAATACTTAAACTGAAATTATAAATTTTAGTTAATTTTAGTACCTAAAAAAATTATCAAAAAGCCGTGGAACCAAGAAAAAATTGAAGAAATAAATGAATTACTTGCATAAAGTAGACAAGCCATTAAAAAAATTAGAAACGTTGTAATAAGCAACGCTACTACCATAAAATTTATGAATCTGTTGAGATCGGAGGTGTAAAAAAAGTAATAAAAAGAAAAGAAAGGAGTGCATATTAGTACCGGTCATGGAGGACGTGACAAAATGATGAAGGAATTAAAACTAAAATATGTAATTCCCCGACCAGCAATAGAATGTTTTGTCAAACTATGTACCACATGTACGGAGAAAAGGCAACATTCAAAATCTGGAGTTGTAGTTAGGTCTCTACTAACAAAAGGATGGAATCATAGAGGTGGACCCGATTGATTTACAATCAACTCCCGAGGGAAAATTTAAATGGCTGATGAACCACCAAGACCATCTTACGAAATTTGTTCATATGCGTCCAGAAGAAGTATTTAAAATATTTCTAGAATTTGGGGCGCCTGCAATTTTGCAAAGTGACAACGGAAGAGAATTTGTGTATAGTATAATACAAAACTTTCTGTTTAGGTGGCCCACTTGTAAAATGAGTAACGGTCGCCCGCGTCACCACCAAAGTCAAAGTAGTGTGGAGAGGGCTAACCATGATATGGAGAACATGTTAAAAGCAGGGATAAAAGATAACAATTCAACTAAATGGGCTGAGGGTTGTTATTTCGTACAATGGTAAAAAAATTCGTCCTACCACCGAATTATCAAACAAAGTCCTTATTCGTTATCAAGCTTACCTTCAGATATTATCCAAGAAATAACAAGTGAAAAACAGTTGGAAAATGTTATTAATACTCAACAACGTCAGTCAACAAATGAAGAAAGAGCAGAAACTGATATTCATAATAGTTATGCAGCTGACACAAATGGAGAGGAAGATATTCAAGTGTTTGAAGTGCTCCAACAAATAATTATTTTTTTATACAAAAAATAGGTGCAATACAAACATCTCACTCTACGCGGATGATACTTCGGTTGTTCTTAGGGCTCCCACTGTGGGTATCCTTTGTGATGAGGTTATTGATACATTAGAACATTTTGCATATGTATATTCCCGGCTTTCATACGGCATTATTTTTTGGGGTGATAGTGTAGACAGTGATCTGGTGTTCATCCTGCAAAAGAAGTGCATCAGAAATATTTTTAACCTGAAGAAAAGAGATTCGTGTAAATCGTCATTCATAAACTATACTTGCATTAACGGGTATATACGTACTGGAGTGCGCGTTGTTTGCTAAAAATCACTAATTTTCAAAAATACGAATTAAAACACCAATATTCTACGCGTGGTATTGAAAAGAACTTTCTTACAAACTTCCTTACAAGGCTTACAAAAATTCAAAATAGCAATCGATTATAAGATTATCAAAATCTATAATCACATTCCTACACATATAAAAGAACTGCCATTACCGCAATTTAAAAGGATACTAAAACGCAGCTTAGTACAGAATGCACTGTATTCAGTGAATGAGTTTTTTAACATTAATTTTTGTTCCATGTAGGTATATGTTTGTCATATATTTCTATTGTGTCTATATACATTATGTGTAGTTGTTGTAATTTTAATTGACATTTGTATTGACGTATTCTCCACCATTGTGGTCTATAGAATAAACAGCTAGATATTATTATTATTATTAATAGCTATGCATTACGTACTATACTATGCGTTACGTATTATAAAGAATTTTCATTTATTTTAATTGGAATTTTGTTTTTTAAATATAGATAGTAAACAGCATAATGTTTAATTTCAACCTAGGTGCCATAAATAAATTGTCTCGTATACCAAACAAAGGCAGAAATAATTTATATTTATTCAAAATATGGGCGAGCGTGTCGCATTACGACAGGTATATACCAAAATCGGTTAATGAAAGGATTATCAGTTCGATAATAGTTTTAGTTTAGTTAGTTTTTGCAATACAACGTGACATTAATTTTATAAAAAGCGTGCCAGCATAGCAGACATTTTATAATACGACAAAAATGATCAGTCGCATTCTGAATAACTCATCTTATGGGATCTATAACAATATGCCTAGTCGTTTCGAATTTGACTAAGCAGATACGCCAGATTTTATAATATGCCTACGACATATACAGTTCAGTTAAATAACAGCATCAGTATATGTTACCTTAAACATGATATTTTAATACATACCAAACCGTAACGCAAACTGTAGTAACTTTCATATCGTGATAATTTCTATAATTTTTCAGATTCTTGTAATATGACTCCCAGGCACTAACAATTCTGTATGCGTGTCAGATAGTGTGTTCAAAAGCAACGTACAGCTTGTAGTACAAGTGATAACAAAGGATTAATTAATACATATCAGCCTATGCTGCAGGTTTAATTGTAAATTATACTCTTGGAGATCACGTACATGTGTTGTACATATTACATTTACAAGGATATACGCACGTTACCTAAAATATATAACGTGATTTGCTGTGGTAATCATAAATTAAATGATTAGCTTGAAACAATATGTTCATCCCAAAAGCTACTTACCGAATTAATTCCTACCACATTTTAATTAATGCATCCAACGCTTCTTGTGCTTTCAGAATTAAACATTTCTTTATATCGACTCTGTTCACTACTCAAACTGGATAAAAATTGCGAAATACATAGTAAAATTAAATTAAGTAGCTCAGTGTGTGTACTAAATATATATGTAAATACTTATATAACACGATTACTATTGGCCTGAGTATTTGTCAGTTAGTTACTTGTATTATTTGTATGTGAAGTGCTTGTTAATCAACTAATTAAGAAGTAAAAAAAATGTTACTAAAAATGAAACAATGTAAATATGGAAGGATAAAACAAGTTTGAGACATAATGTATTTATTGTACAGTCTGTTCCAAAATTAATGTCGCTTGATATGATGGAAGATACATTATAACTTCTGTTGCGAAACGAATGCACTAGGTTTGACCGACATTTATTTTAGAGCCCAATTACAATATTGATATTCATGAATCAAAAATTGTGTCGAGTTATAGGGAAGATGATTTTTATTGGATCTTTTAATTGCGGGGATGACATTAATTTTGGAACAGACTGTACATCTTCTGAGACGTATTAAAAAAGAGGTAAGTGAGATTCATATTACAAGCATGATGATGCACTTCTACTATTGATTTTTTTTGGTTTACTTGGAAATTACTTTTAGCATTTGATCGATGTTGATCCTCCGCGCCCCTTATTTGGCAAAATATGAAAAAATTGCCCAGTGGAATTTTCAGAAAATTGCAATTTTCATATTTGTAATAGACCTTAAGGTGGTAAATTTTCTAAAACAAGAATTTAAATTTTTTATCTTCAGCGGTGTTCTACCGGTCAGTCAGTGATTTTTTTCCGAAGCTGTACAGGATGGTCAGATAAGAATGCAAAGTGCTGTATCTGTGAAACTATTCGTCATAGAGACTTGCGGTAAAATTTTTTAAGACTAAAGTGGCCAAAAGAAGACCGTGGAAATATTTTCAGATTTCCAAGATGGTCGTCAGGGGGCGTAACTGGCATCTTAAACCTTTAATGTGATTTTACACTGAAATCCATCGCGTAAATGTTACCAAAAAATATACGATTTTTAAAGCTAAGCTTTACTCAAGTAATTTTTGTTTAATACTTTTTGACGTATCTATTAAAATAAAGTGGTGGGGGGTAATTAAATGTTTTTCTAAATAAACAGCTGTAACTCCTAAACGACTGAACTGATTTTAACAAACTTGGTCTCATTGAAAAAAGCATTTATTGCTTCATCAAACCTATCTTACCTGTGATATGTCTATTTCTTAGTGATGCCGCTAGAGCGCGCTTTGTGATATAATAACAGAAAATTGCAAAATTCTCTAAAAAATTAAATGCAATAATATGACTTTTTTTCATACAAATGTAGCGAAGTGATACCTAAAAAGGCTAGTGAAAACCGTATTTCGATATCTTATTTGTAGCCTGAAATATCATAGAAAGAAGATTTAGTTATCATATAATTTTAAAAAGACACTATTACACCGGTATTTATCGTTATTATTATTATTTTTTAATGTGGTGGGTGCTTAGTTGCAGTGACTCCGTAAGCTGTATCGCTTGTCTGGCTATCAGTGCAACTCTCGCGGGTGTAGTTTTGTGTGTGTATGTTGTGTTCATTTGGCTTTGTGACAGCATCATATCGCCTTTTATGATGCCGCGCTGTTAATTACTTTGCTCCCAACAGCGAATGGCAAGTCGAATTTATTTGTGTTTTTTCAAGATTCGTTTGCATAATTTATCATTTTTAAATAATAAAACTATTCTTAATTCAAAAAATTAAAAAAATGTGTAGGGGCATAATAAGACAAAAGGACTGATTTTGAAATAAAACTTAATGCCTCCTCAAATGGTCGAAATAGTCTTCCATCACACTGAATGCATTGCTGGAGCGGCTCATCCGTAGACATGACAGCAGCTTCAATTTCTGCTCGTGACAGGCTACGAATGGCCTCTTGTATTCGTATTTTCATGTCGTCTCTCGTTTTTAGTGCAATTTGGTAAACAATATCTTTCAACCGGCCCCAGAGATAGAAGTCCAAACAGGTGAGGTCTGGGGATCGGGGAAGTCTAGGAAATAGACATCCTCGCCCAATCCACCTCTGGCGATCTCTTAGATCTTCTTCTTGAGAAATGTGGACAACCATCTAGTTGCAAAAACATATTTTGCCGTAATTGCAAGGGCAGATCTTCCAATAAAATAGGCAATTGGTTTACCAAAAAATCAAGAAACGTGGCATCGTTTAGTGGTTGATCAAATAAATAGGGACGTATAATAGTTCCGCCCAGGATGCCATCACACACATTGAGACTCTAATGGCTTTGATATTGGACCTCGCGCAACCAGTGAGGATTGCTGTCAGACCAATAATGCATATATTATGCAAATTAACATTTCATCACTTCTAAAAAGCAGTTTAATACTTTTAAACGTTACTTCTGTGTGCAAACAACATAAATTACATTGCCTCTATAAGTATAATTTGTTGATTTTAGACATTTGTTTTTCCTCCATGGCCTACTCTTCATATTCTGCGTACCTTGCACTTGCATATTATATGCATTGATAACTATGTCCCTACACGTTTTTCTTACAATTATTTGAACTAGGAATACTTTTATTATTTAAAAATTATAAATTATACAATTAAATCTTGAAAAACACAAATAAATAACAATAAATACCGGTGTAATAGCGTCTTTTTTAAATTATATGATAACTAAATCTTCTTTCTGTGATATTTCAGGCTACGAATAAGACATCGAAATACGGTTTTCACTAGCCTATTTAGGTATCACTTCGCTATATTTTTATGAAAAAAGTCATATTATTGCATTTAATTTTTTAGAGAATTTTGCAATTTTCTATTGTTATATCAAAAAGTGCGCTCTAGCGGCATCACTAAGAAATAGACATATCACAGGTAAGATAGATTTGATGGAACAATAAATGCTGTTTCCAATGAGACCAAGTTTGTTAAAATCAGTTCAGTCGTTTAGAAGTTACAGCTGTTTATTAAAAAAAAACATTTAATTACCCCCCACCACCTTATTTTAATAGATACGTCAAAAAGTGTTAAACAAAAATTACTGGAGTAAAGCTTACATTTAAAAAGCATATATTTTTTGGTAACATTTACTTGGTGGATTTCAGTGTAAAAAGGTTAAAGGTTTAAGATGCCGGTTACGCCCCCTGGCGACCATCTTGGAAATCTGAAAATATTTTCCGCGGTCTTCATCTGACCACTTTAGTCTTACAACTTTTTACCGCAAGTCTCTATGACGAATAGTTTCAGAGATACAGCACTTTGCATTCTTATCTGACCACCCTGTACTATAAACCATTGCTGAGATATGGCCGAGCGCCATTCATAATTGGACACTCGGTAAAATAAAGCTTTACACTTAAATAATTAGCCAATATGTCCACAGTACGGTGTGGTAATTCCGAAAGTATCAAATTTAATATCTAAAGTAAATGATTCCTTTATTAACGTTTTATTGTATTAACTAAAGGGTGTGATAATTCTTCAATGAATTTAAAAAATGACACTAGAATAACTACAATGTCTGAATAAAAATACTAAAAAAATGGTACTAAAATGCTATCAGTCTGAATTGTAATTCTATTTCCGAAAAGTTTACACCATGTTATGTTTCATCGTTAAGAGAGGTTAGCATTGCATTTACTGTATGGGGTTTCCTTATCCTTTTACAACTTTCAGAGTTAGCCTATGTTGTTTACTCACACAGTATATTCCCTGATTCTTGCATCTGGTTCCATTAGTTTTCACCAACTGTCAAGTTCTAACCTAACACTTTTCGCGCCAATCAACACATGGCATTCCATTTGTTAGCGTGGTTTCTCCCACTGGTTAATGTAGATTTAAATTTTAATTTTATTAATTGAATTTAATATTTTAATATGTGACTAGTGTAATAATACTAATTTTAACATGTTATCTTGCTGTTGAAAATGTTTTTTAGATTGACATCGTCAATGTACACTCTATATAACCTTAATGTATATTCTTTCATAGTCTACATTGTATCCTGCTTATTGTTGTAGCTTAATTTCTCTGATGAAGCAATAAATTAATTGCGAAAGCTTAGAATTTGAAAATTTGAGTCTACTGTTGGAATTTTTGGCTGCCATGCCCACATTCCCTCTTGTGAACCTATGAATATATGTCACTTTGTTCACTTAAACACCTACTCAATAATTTTGTACTTATGTTACAGTATAGCGCATTCAGAATTATAATAATGGGTACAGTTGATCTACCTGTAATAGACGAACCCACTGGGCGTATTGACTACAAATTAGGGCTCATTAATTAAATAAGAAAATTTAAAGTAGTAAAATACAATATAAAAAAGAAATGTTATACATGAACTTTTGCAAACAAAATATTACAAAACATGTGGTAATATACTGTAATGATATTTGTCAGTCTCTTCATTGGATCTTTAATTCATACTGTTTGTGCACGTAGTAGTAAGTAAATGTAAAAGGATGCTTGCTATCTGATCTCTCTATTTCCAAATTATAAATAAATATTATTTAACCGCGTAGCATCAATACGGTCGTACGTATGAGAATAATAATTTCAATTTATTCATTTTTCTCATAAAATACAATAACAATGTTAGAGAGATAACCGTTGCGAATTGGTATCATCGGTGGGAATGACTTATCCGCATATATACGAGTTGATGTGGGGATTTGTGTAGGTCAGATGCGATCTTAATCTAAGTCCAGCCAACGACAAGCACAGGATGATGTTAAATAAACCAAATAAATTTCAATCATATGTATTTAAGGTCATTAATTAAATTTATGTATTAAAACTTTACAAAAACACATTTAAACGTTGTAACAAAATTACACTATTAAATTAACACTACCACGAAGAAAACCAATCCAGTTAGCGGGATTGTAAGAAGCAAAACGTCGCTGGTAATTTAATCAACAATTTTAAAGTAACTCTGAAAATTAATCCCGAAGTGACAGTTATAAACAATCGGACTAACGGTTTTTGATTAGAAAATTAATCCCATAAAGTGAGCAGCAGCAAATAAAGGATAACGATTCGTCCAGAGCGTTGCTCTAAGTAAAATTTTTAACAGCGTTTAGAACTTAACGGTGCACCGTTGGGCTAAATAACGGTCTATCATCGCAGAAAGGTCCATCAAAACACCTAGTTTTCAATAAAATACAAGCCCCTACGAAGAAGGCGTTCACAGCGAGTCGTCAAGCAGCTTCGAGCGCGCGAAGGAAGAAAGCTTTAGAAAGACACACACCACATATTAAAGTAAGGTAAATTAGTTTAAATAATTTTTAAATTTCGAAATTTGAAAATTATATTTTTTTTTGAGTAAATAAAATTTTAAAAATATTTTTGTTTAATACGCAACTTAATTTTTCTAACTATAAAAGTATTATTTAAACGTAAAATATTTTTTTATAAAATTTTAATAAAAATGTAGGTTCTCAAAAAAAGTTCAAATATTAGTTAAAGTTAAAAATTTTCTCATAAATGAAAGAATTTTAAGAAAATAAACTAACTTGTGGTGATTTCCACGAAGAAAAAGAATATTGTAATATATTTGTTTTATAAAGGTTTTTTATGTAATAAATTGTATTTATAACTTTTATAAAACATCTTTCTGTGTTGTTCTGAATTTTTACAAATTTTCGCGTAGGTAATTTTTTTTGCGTAAAATAAGCTTTCGTTTCTTGTTTTTTACGCTCGCTGTAGTTTTAGAACTTACGAACCCTTTTTTTATTTAAACGTCAATTTTTATTTAAACATAAAATTCAATTTTCTTAACATTTATTACCGAAGATACATAAGTACTTACTAAATCTAAAGGTTAACAAATATTGTCAGTTGATAGAACCTTCTTTAATTAATCGTAGTCTGTGCTTAAGTCATCTCGTAAATTGCGCGACTATACCGGAATCATGTTGCAGATTTATAATTAAAGGTCCTACAATATTGCACATGTGCCACATGGTAATGAAAAAAAGAGAGAAGTGGTAAACTGTATCCTTCAAATATGTATGCAGCAATAAATACTAACAATAAATTATAAATACACTAAATATTATATGAGTTGTATATACAGATTGGCGTAGTGAACGGTTCCCATTCAACTTCAAATACACACACATAAAATGGACGTATTTATGTATGTACATATATGATACAGAGAGGAGGGGCTGTTATGCATGCCATAGAAGGATACGTATTTCAAGAGAAACACATTCCTCGCTCGCTTTTGTAAATTTCATTATAGAATTTTGTTTCGTTTTAAATATAGGGTTTTGTTTCAGTTCAATGTTATTGCATGGACACATCATTTGGAAAACTAGATAATCAAGCTACACGTACTAATTCCAAAAAGCAAACATGAACACTCTTACAACATTGTCGCACTATAATACGACTGAAAGTAGAAAATCTTACAAATGTCTCCCCACTATCGGAACTTTGCTACGCCTACAGATAATACGTAGAATAGATGTAATATGCGTGCGCTGGTGTGTGTAATACGCACGGTACATATAAACCTATAACTCCACCAATTTGTATATTTCACTAATTACTTGGATTGTATTAACTGCAACAGTTAGTGACCTAATAAGTATCTGTATTACCTACGTGTTCACTTATAGCGTATATTACATAACAGATTATACTATTAAGCGGTCCGTAGTACTTATACTGCAGAGTAATAGAATAACACCATTTACAAAATTATAAATAATAAATAATTGCAGTTAAAATCGAGTTTGTTCCTTATTCTTAGTCGTATATGCATGATACCTATAGTAATTATATATAGGACCCTCATTTTTACTCAATACGGCCAATGGATTTCGGCTAAGTATTACCACCACAGGAGGTGCAAAAGCAGTTGCAAACACATTAAAAGTTAGTTTCTTATAATTCGGAAAGTACTCCATGTATGTACCTATAGAGCATTCGCTAAAATCAAAGTAGGTTATAGGTACTACACCTGAGAAGCACATTTTGCTTAAAATCTACATTGAATAAAGATACAAATTATTAATTTGACGCTCGCGACAACTCTCTTTTTAAACATTGCGAGCTAACATAAATATTCACAAACAGATTATTTTCATTAACGCTCAAGTTTTGCCTTCGTAAAGTCCATACTTCGATATTCGAGTTTCTCATTTTAATGTGTAATGTAGCGACATAGGTCGTAAAACATTAACGGCTGAAGTTCAAAATTTACTGCATATATGTGATATAAGAAACCTACTCTGCATATTATTAAATATTTAATAACAAAAGGTAATTTATAATTTACTGAAGCATTCGATGCTTGTGTTCTTTTGGTTATTAAATGATGAGTTTTAAAACCATCTAAACTTTTTCTTGCCTAACTTTATACACAAAGTTCAGCGACGATATAAAGTTCACAAAGAGCATTAACTTAAAAAAAAACTGTAGAATATGTATTTCAAAAATTTAAACCTTCTTACTAAAACTTTGTACATGCTGCATATAGTGTGTACGTAAATGTTTGTACGTGACGTGCTGTGCCCTTTAGGAAATTTAACGCTCTAGAATTTGAGACACGTCTAAAATCACTAAATTTGACAGAAATTATTCATTGGCGAAACTGTCAACATGTCACAACCATTTATTTGTAATTTTAGGTATACATATTATTTCTTTACACACTTTTAAACAATTCCTTTTGAATCAACTGCTGAACTGTACTAATACTCTCTGTAAGTAACCCGTTTGATATATCTATCACCATTAAAAGGTAAAAAATTTTTAATTATTATTATTAATTTATAATCACTTACTTACTATGTTCTATGTTGCGGCCCTTCTGGTTCTCACATTCGACACCTTACAATTATGTACAATATGAAGTGAAAAGTAATTTTATAGTAACAAAATCATAATAAACACTTTATTTATATGAATAATGTTTCATTTACCTTACATACATACTCCCCAAACAGTAAAATTTGGCGCACACGTTTATTGCTTAATGAATATCTACATTTTAAATCAAATGTCAATCAATTTTCTAATTAGATTGACATTAATCAGAAGTTGAGTACTACGCCTATGAAATTTTCAAGTTGCCAATATTCCAAACTGAAAATGTTGTATGACGTCACGTACAATCATTTACGTACACTCTATATACTAAACGACACAGAAAGCAATGAGTACCCCTTATTTGCTAATTGCTACTCTTTTGAAAAATACGTTATAAGCATGTTATAAGTTAACGTTAACGGGTCGATGGCCGCAGTGGTTAGGCGGCTGACTATCGTTGTGAGAGGACGATAGGCGCCGGGGTTCAATTCTCTGGATGGACGGTAAAATTTTTCAGAGAGTTTAATCCCAGATCGACTTGCCATTCGCTGTTGCGGGCAAAGTGATTAACAGCGCGGCATCATAAAAGGCGATATGATGCTGTCACAAAGCCAATTGAACACAACATACACACACAACACTACACCGCGAGAGTTGCATGATAGCCAGACAAGCGATACAGCTTACGGAGTCACTGCAACTAAGCACCCACCACATTAAAAAAAAGTAAAATTACTCAAAGTAACGTAAATATTGTTTTTAACTGCAACTCAATAGTCGTAAACGTAAGAGCGGTTGGTCATTCGTAGAGTAGTGCATACCACAGTATGAACTTCAAATATTGTCCGTCAAGCTTGTGGTATGTTCCGCTAAATCGTTACTCCAGTTGAGCTACCATTCGCCATTGAGCGATATCATGGACGACGTAAAATTATTTAAGTAATAATGGTGTAACAAAGCTAGGGAAACACATTTACTTATATACAAGAATTGTAGTAGTAAATACCGTGAGACAGCTTTGGAAGCAGTTGGAGCTGTATCCGACACAAAGAAATAGCCGATGCAATATACATCGTGGGTCATATATTGCAAATTTTATGGCCCAGGCGGTATATCATCTTACATGTGCAGATATTTACATAGACAGGAAAACAAGTGTCGCATGAGCTAAATAGAACACAAAAGGGGTGCTTGTAAACAAGTAAGAATAAAACAAATATTTTTCTAATTTGATATATTTTTTAAATGGAATAAGAAATACGTGTAAAGACAACCATTTAATTTTAATATAAAGTAAGAAATAAAAACCTGTTTCCATGCAGACGGAGGGGATTATCACAAGCAATATAATAGTTATTTACAAACCAAGTGCGTGAAATCATATTTCGCGAATGAGTGACCAGTTGGACACGAATTCGCGAAATGTTTCACGCACGAAGTTTGTACAATATTTTTTGTACGAGAACTATAATAATAATACATATTGTTAAATACGTTATCGTTTATGACCATATTATTAAGGTTAGGGATTTATGATTTTAAAATGTCACTAAATTAATCAAGTTTCAGGAAGTACCAACTTTACTTTTACGCACTCGTGCTTAAAGTGACTTTTTACGCACGCAAATCGAATCGTGAAATGACAAGTTTTGATAAGCGAGTACAAAATATAATATTTGTGTATTTTAATTATTCATTACTGGCAGTCTGACGGCATAACTTATCTGCCAGGTAGTTTACTAACTTTAATATGTCGCCATATTTTAGTGATTCTTATGATTGGCATGACGTTAGTAGCAGAGTACCAGATATTGACGTCAACCTGTCATAGCCAGAATACGTAATTTATCGACATACAAATAATGTCGATATTTGGTGTACAAACAACGTCAATATTTGACATATACAACTACCGTCATTTCTAACAACTATTATATTGTTGGCGAGCTATTAATTGAACAGCGTAACGTAACAGCAAGTAATAGAAGAATCCTAAAATTGAGTTTTATTGTAACGTTTAATTAAAAACATTAGTTACTAGTTTAATTTCGTTTAATTTGCCGAATCAAAACCGGATTTATATAAACCGATTTTATGTTTGACGATTAATTGCTAAATCGGTTTAAAGAAAGGCTTTAAAATGGGTTTTTTTAACAATCCGTTTGAGATAGTTTTGTAAAGTATGCATTCTCAGCTTGACTGTGATTTGCAATGATTATTTATTATTAATACCTCTAAATTTATTTTTATGTATTCCAAGGAATATTGTACGAATAACTAATCACTTTAAAGTTTATACTCGAAAAATTATTTGTCGACACCCTTCAATTTATTGTCAAATGCAGAAGCAGTTACCGGTGTTATACATTAGAATTGCGAATCAAAGCCCGTTTTATGCCAAACTGGGTTTGTGGGATTTACCACCATCAAAATTAGGAGAATTAGTAGAATTTTGGGGATTATTTTCTTAGTCGTAATTATGTATATCATTAATTATTACTTCACTAGAGAAACGAAATCTACATTGAAATACACCTATTAATTAATGCTAACTAATGTTTTGTCATAATCAAGTGGTGTTTATCTTAATGTTGCTTGTTAAATGCCGAACCGTAGGATACCATCATGTTTAAAATTTAATACATCAATTATAAATGTAGGTATATTCGTGGAGACACAAGTAATTTCGTACACTTCAAATATAGGTATTATACAATTTCAGAAACTTACCTACTTCATAATAATTTTTACGTGTCCTCCTAATATGCTACCTATTTTATTTTTACCTATGAGTGAACGAAAAAAATATTGAAATTAAGTGCTTTCATCTAGCGGACAGCTTTATCCTTTTCCTCTGCTAGAAAGTTGTAGATATAACAAAAACACATAGTCACGTTCTAAAATAAATTGACTGGTATGATACCATAGTGAAAACAAAGGTAACTTGTATATTAATTGAGTGCAAAATTCAACTTCCATGGGGAAAACTCCTAGAGGTACACGCGCATATACTTCGAACAAAACTTTTGGTTGCCGAACAATACCTATCAAACATGAAACTCATTAAAGCAGACCCTCTTGGATAGATATTGTTGCGGCCAACAGCGCCCTCCTATCTACTAGATACTTATCCAGTACCACTAACGGTAGCTTTTGTCGTTTGGCGATGGCGTTTTACAAAGTTGCTCCTATTTAACCTGGATAATGCTTCAAACGAAGCTTTAAACCGCCCGTATTAAGTGTTTCCAATGCTCAGAAAACATGCCAATAACATCTAGAACATCTGTAGCTCCTCCTTTAGTACGATATAAGGAAGAACCAACGAAGAGGGGTAGCTACTCCTTTACTATTGCGATATACATAGTTATAATTTCGTATAATACTCGATAGAGTCGGCAGGGAAACAAATTCTATAAACTTTAGTCAACGAAGTGGTAAGTGAAAGCGGAAACCGAAAGACTAGGTTAGATAATTGTTTAACGGTCCTATTAGTTTTAGGTTGCGAACTGAATGTTTCGCTTTATGCATTTCGTTTAATATACCTTCACGCTTTGCTACAGAAACAGTTCCACTTAAGTTTTTTACCTTAAAAGTCAGTCAATACTGACAGCTTGTCTGGTACAGGATTTTCAAAGAACGATAATAGGAGTCTGCGCTGTTAATGCTTTCTGTAAAAGATGTCTAGAACAAACTATAGTGTATATACTTTCACAAAGCAGAAGTATGTACACCAAGGATTTGAAAACGCAAAATTACATCTAAAATTTCATAAATTGCATTTTAAACTAAACACTTTAGCAGATTTATATATTAGTTGTGTCTATATCTATCCCTAATACATATATTGCAGGATAATGATGCATGTTATAATTTAATTACAATACTTTATCTTAACGTAATTCATTAGACTAATTGTAAGATATTACGTATGTACATTAACAAAACAACGCTATTTTGTTTGTTTTTTTTTCTAATATGTTGAAGGTTCGCAGTATTTCTGGGATATGTCGAGAATAATGTTGTTATCCTTATTCTTTAAAAGAAATCTAAATGTATAGAATTTTTCGTCTGCTTACGTGTTTGATCCAGGATTTTCTTCGGTTTCGTATCCGTTTTCCCACGTCTTGTATTTTTCTTGGAATCTACAACGTAACAACTTAATTCAAGTGATTCTCATTCTCATATATAAGCAAATACTTATTTTCTTCGAGCAAGAAATTTAATTTCTTGGAATTTCAAGAAATTATAAACTGAATTTTAGAAATCGTTTTCTTCTTTAAAGAAATAAATAATACTTAATGCAAGAAATGTTAAATACTATATTCAAGTAATTAACTTTCTTATATAAAGTTTATTGGGTTACAGTAAGAAAAAGTAGTATTTAAATTAAAGCACTATTTGATTTGGATTAAATATATCATTATATTCAAATAAGTATATATTAATCTTGATTGATAATTCTAATTTCTTGAAATAAATATGCAAGAATGTAGCTAAAATAAGTACAGAAATAAGCTGGTTTACGATTCTCGTGTTCTCCGTCGTGTAGAAAATTCCTGGTTCTGACTTCACATCTGAAAATCATAAGATTAATTACCTGCAATAAAATCACAATCCTTTATATGATAGAGAAACCACCGAAAAGTTGCATTCAACGTCGATTGTGAAAGCCTGAATACTATTTTTATGACAGGAATGAACATTTCCGGGTATTGAATGTCCCTAATTTTGTACGCTGTTATAAGAAAAGGTATAAGGTTATAATCACAGTACAAAAGCACATGTGCACATATTACGTCTATTGCATAGTTGCATATAGTGGCAGAAGCGCCACCTATAGCATTTTTTGGTTATAAATATGTAAAAATTTTTAGTAGTAGTAGTTTCATATTTATGATAGACCTTAAGTTGGTAAATTTTGCGTAAAATAACAATTAAGGTTTTTGGTGATCAGTTACGCCTTCTAGCGGTCATCCTACACTTTTCTAAATAATTTCCAGATGTTTCTCGGGGTCATTTTAGTCAGTAATATTATTTTCCCAAAACCGTTCCTGACGTATGGCCGAGCGACATTCTTAGTTGGCCACCCGATACATGCAGGTGTCCTATCTAACACACCGCGGAAGATTACTGTTTTCCTATTAACATTATCAAAAAATTGTATTAATAAAATGTATTACGGCTACGTTATAAAAATATACGCGACTATACAGAGTGTTCAGTATGGATGGTACCGGCCATACTTTTATTTTTTTTAATGGAACACCCTATATGTTTTTTGATATTTTAGTTCGTGTTGAAAAGCTTAGTTGAAAATGTAAGATATGATAAGTAATTTTTTTATAATTAAAGTCATTGCAAAACTACTATGTTTACTATCATATTTTACTAACATATTCATACATGATGCTGCAACAAAAGTCATATTGTTTCTAAATTACTCTATTATCTAAACTTTAATAGCATAGTATAAATTAAAAAATACCACAATTGTAAGCATTCTGAATAGCTACATTAAAGTTACTTCAGTTTCTTGTGAAAAGAAGAAGGTCGCCTGATCTACTTCCACGTGACTTTTTCCTATAGTGTTACAGGAAAAATCATGTTTATGAAACAGAACCTGTCAACATAAATAATATGCAGAAACGGATAATGCACGTGTTTAAAAATATAAGAAACCATCTCGGAGTTTTGACAAGTGCGTTGGATTCGTGTCAACACCATTTTGGCATTTACTTATAAAAAAGATGCGGAATCATTCAATTCTATTTTTAATGGACGTTGTTCTTAATAGGGTTGTAATTGTTTCATGTTTCTTCATATTATTTTCTTTGTTGGTATTTTATAATTAACGATTCATTAATTTGACCGTAACAAATTTATAAATCACCAACTTAGAAATAAACTTTTTATTTATCTATTACTAACTAAATTTTTACAAAAACAGTATGTATTTGCTTACTACATTTTTCGAATATTAACTATACCAATAATTTTGTGGTGGTTACAGTATATGGAGCAGTTTACTGAAAAGCAGTGTACCTAGTTCTGAAGCTAAAGCACAAGTAGTGATGAGTCAAACACTACACTTCAACGAACATGCTAAACTTGAAAATTTTGTTACCAGGGGCGCGTTATATAGCTGCACTCTATACACGACATCTGGCGTCCGTACCTAAAATGCTCAGATACGACAATTTCCGGAAGCAAGGGTGCTTAGCTCATTTGTTTTGCATACTTACTACTTATTTTGACGTCTTTGTTGATAATAATATAAAAATTTTGACTACAGCGAACGATTATAAAAAAGACCATTTTTAGAAATGATGCATATCAACAAAGGCAAGAATTGTGTGAATTTCAAATCAGATGTTAACCAACTCAGTGTGATATATGCAAATTTATTACAGTATAATAATTTATAATGTACTTTTATCTTTTTAAACTCTCTACACGCATTATATACTATTTACCAAATTTACACTTAATCTGTACACCCAAATAATGTTTTTTTTACATAAACTTTTATATTGACAATTACATATAGGTATCATGTCACTGTAGTCATTTAAAAATCATATATTGTAAGTATTAGTATGAACTTTTTGTTCACTAACGTTTACATAATTTTATTGTTGTATCAAGCATTTTCCTGGCGAAGTAATAAATTAACATTCCCAATAATTTCAATTATATTAAAGAAGTACGGTCGAAAATTAAATATTTTTAAACATTATATGTGTATATGTATATATCAACAATTCAGTGGTATAAAATAAACAAGTAAAATTAAACCGTGAACAAACCACATATAATTAAACATTGATTAAATTAACCAGCGGTTCAGCTCAGTATAACACAAACGAAGGCAGCCGGAACGGAACCGAGACCCATATATACGGAAAGACAGCAATCACAATAAAGCCGAAGGCGAAGACCGAATAATAATGGCGGCCAACCCTTCCCATAAATTGAACGTTTAACAGCCCCATCAATTTTTCACGAGACAATCACAAATCTTCATTCAGCGCTTGCCATGATGTATTTTATATCCCTCATTTAATTTTATATTCAGTACTAGCGACTTCTACTCTTACTGCTGTTTCTTTTGCTCTTAATCTATTTATTTTATTATCCGTAACAAGACAACGCAAAACAATGAGATCAGGTGTTATTCATTCTACAAAACATATGTGTACATGAAACTAGACATTGCTGTGTACATCCACAGCTGTAGGAAAAGTGCACAATAATGTGTGTATGTGATACTATTACAAAATGAATGTAATATTCCGATTACTCGTTCCTATATTACACCTAATATATACAAACTAATTTAAAGGACACAGTCGTATAAATATAGAGTAATAACTTTACTGTTTCGCTGTTTATGCTTTGACGTACAGTACAGAATTATAAGGGGCTATTTAAGTATTATGAATATGCAAATTATGAGCGCCATGCGATATAATAAAATTCAGTTTTACGTCTGATCCTTATAGAAGGGCCTGAGAAATATTCAGATATGAAACTGATACACGTTCTATGGACAACTGTATTCGCTACGCCGGAAAGCCTTATGAAATTCAACCTCTCAATTTGAATTAAAATCGTACTTTAAAGTGTCGTAATGTTCGTATTAAAGCAGAAATAGCTGATATTAAAATCGCTCATTTACATGACAGAACTGGAGTTTAATATATGTATGTTATACAATTTATTCATACTACAAACGACTTTATTAATTTTATTTTGTGAAATTTAATTCAAAAATTTATTCTGGCTAGGCATATTTAAGTAATCATTTTTAACTTACTCACATTACAAATTGTAGAGAATAAAGATTGTTTTTCATTCAATTTTTTTATTATATGGACTACATTCATTTCATTGCCAGCATTAAATTCGATTTATTACGAACTATACAGTCGGCATTGTTTATATAACAATGTTTGTATGTGTATGTTTGTATAATAACTGTTATTTTCGACCAACTTGCAGTGGCGTTGTATACCTACGCGCCAATTCTCTGACGTCAGAGATTAAGGTTGGACAAGATCTCATATCCAAGCGACAGCCATCTTTGATTTCTCCCTGTGTATTTCATGTGGCGTTAAGTTTAGTGTTCTTATTTTAAGATATTTTTTATAGAATTGTGACTATTTGAGGACCTTTTTTGTGTTATGTAGGTTCTGCAAAGTATAGTGAATCATTCAACATAATCTTGTAAGTTTTGCGTATTTTCAGAATTATAGACAATTATTCATTGTCCCTATATGCTATCTAAAAAAACGTAGTGAGATATTATGTATTTTTATTTTTATAAGTAAAAACCTTTACATTCTTCGTTGTTTATTAAAAACATATTTTTGTTCTCCAACATCTGCAGAATCAATAGGAATAGTTTGTTTTACAAAATGCTTTGTCTACTTTATCGGGAAAGTGTTTCTCCGAATATACGCGTGCAATAATAGGTACCCAATAATAAAGATTCAGAAAAATATTACTAATTTTATTGTATTTCTAAACGAGGGTTAGTACTAAGCATATCATTAAATTAATAATTATTATTATTATATAATTTTTTTAATGTATGGTGGATGCTTAGTTGCTGTTACTTGTCTGGCTATCATTGCAACTCTCGCGGTGTAGCTTTGTGCGTGTAAATTGCTCCCAACAGCGAATGGTAAGTCGATCCGGATTTTAACTCTTTGAAAAAATATCACCGTCTCCTCAAAGAATTGAAACCCGCTTCCTATTGTCCCGCCACAGGGGCATCAGCCACCGAACCACTGCACCTACTGTCCCGTTTAAATACATATACATACATACACTATACATACTCTATTCTTTATGTAATAGTAGCTACATTGATATCTTGTAGGCAATACTGAAGAAATAAATGTTTTAGATTAGTAATCTTTTGCTATTGACTGTGCAAATGTTAGAGAAAAAAATTGTCTTTAATAAACAACGAAAAATATGTTTTTTTTTTCTTACAAAAGTAAAAATACAGAATAGGACACTACGTTTTCCTAGATAACACACAGTGACAATGAATAATCGTCTATAATTCTGAAAATACGCAAAAGTTACCCTTCAGATTGCATTGAATTATGTACTACACTTTACAGAACCTGTTTAACACAAAAGAGGTCCTTAAATAATCCCAATTGTATCAAAAATCACTTAAAATACAAACTCCAACTTTAACGCCATATTAAATACTCAGGGAAAAGTCAAAGATGGCCGTTGTTTGGATATGAGACCTTGACCTACCCCAATCTCTCACGTCCCCAGAAAACACGCGCATTGCGCCCTATATATAACTAAATTCACACCTTCGTTGCGGTACATGCTTCCGAGGGCATTTTCATAGTGTTAGTGTAGTACGACTATAAATTGTGCTGATCTTCGATAAAACGCTTTAAAATATTTTTTTTCTACTATTTTGATTTTTATAGCTATAGCTATATATATATCTGTGATTACTTTGCCACACCAGAGTAATGCTCTACAAAGATTCTTGATCGTAGGAATTTATTTATTCTGAAATAGATGCAATGTAATACCTCTTAGCTTTTGGCAATTAGTTTATTTCACCTCTTTCAAAAAAAAAATTACATATATGTACATATATTCTTTTATACATATTCTATTTTTCTTTTTCTTTTTTCTGGCTTTATGTGATATATGTAAGTTACACTGCTAAAATTTTATATAGCTGTAAATCATATGATCAATCAAAATAGTAGGAAATATAGAATTCACTATACGATGTAGTAAATGGCAACAATTTGTATAGGAGGAATGCAGACTACTTCATCTACAGGTAGACGTTTAAATATATGTATGTATATGTCCATAAAGAAAACTGTACTACGTATATCTTTATAATAAAATTTAAATATCTCTGGAGGCATTCACCGCACAGAAGTTGGACATCAACAAATGCCCTGGAGGGATTTAGTCCAGTCAACGACAATGTACAATACACCGCAGCAAAGGTGTTCATATATACAGACTCCAAATACTGTAGTACGCTTGGCAAATCTGATTTGGTAAAACATCAGAAATTAAGAATCTCTTTACACATCTCTCCCTGCACTACTTTGACGAAAGGAATGGCGAAAAGAATTCTTGCCATTCTAAAATAGAATATTTTTGTATACCATTGGTAAATATGTATCTTTTGAATAAAAACAATTGTCAATAAATTGTTTTATGCTTTGAACGGTATCACCTATTAAAGTAACCGCACTATAAAGTATTTCTTCATAAGTTATAGAATTCATTAGAAGGAAAGTCTACGAAAAGCATTAGAGCAGGTAAAATACAAGAATAGGCATTTAAATGCACACACACGACTCTGGAGAGCAGAAATATATCTTCTTTGAAAACATCTGTTTCAGGGTTTCTTTTCCTAAAATTCGCAGCCTACCGAGCAGGACTTTATGAGTTCCTAAGTTAGCAATTTTGTATACACTAGTTTTTAATCTCAATGAGTAATTTTAATATCTTGCACACAGATTTATCATTTCTATTCAATTGAAAAACTATTGCAGAATTGACGTTGTATGTATGCGGCCATCGTATCTTCTACCTTGTACCTTGCTCGATCTATGTATGTATTTGTCTTTTGTTTACGGAGTTATACAAACTGTTAGAACGAATTTAAAAGTAAATGAGCAGCACACACGAAATTTAAACCCTGAACCAGTATGGAAGTCCAATTCAATTCAAAAAGCCTTTATTGTATCAATAATGTACCAAGAGGTTATAGGAGAACAAATCGCTGAGGGCCAAAAAACTTCTATTGTGTGAATGTGTTTATGTCAGTATGTAATACATTGATTAGTAAATACTACAGATTTTACTTAGTGGCGCTCACTGGGGACGACACTAGTTCCGGATCAATATAGGGCTTGCTCTGCAGAAGCAAAAAATATTGAAATTATTAATGAAACAAACAAAATTTTAAAAGGGAATAAGATAAGAAGATTATTTGAAGATTTGACTATATTCTTATAAAAGTTGATATAGATTGCAGTGTTAATAGGAAGAGCAGAATTGTTATTTTAGAATAATACAATGACAGTTTCAGTACTGCAGTATATGTAGTATATGTGCTGTCTTTGTCAATAAACCACAAGTTTGTAATTAGATGTAAACAGATACTCACACTCCACCATAGCAAGTTATTTAGGTTATACGCGCAGAGTGCTTGTCGCTAACATATAAATAGTTTAAAGGCGTTCTCTTGCCATATACAAGCAAAGTAAGGCATTATTTGGACCGTCTTCGTCGCTCCGTCTCTGTCCTGCTCGGCGCTGCTGAATATGCTATCAGATGTGTCATTGAGGTGTCATGTTTGTCGTGTAAATACTCGGGGATGATGCGGGTTCTATAAGGATTCGCGTACCCCTTTTGATCTTGTATATGTTCATTCGAATGGTTAGTTTTCGGCCTGTCATGCATTATTTACGGTCGCTGTGCTTCTGTCTTGTCGGTTGCAGTAGGACAGACTGCGATTATAAACACACATCTTACTTGTCAGCTACGAGCTTACGTTTCGTTCTGTAAATTTAAGCTGGAAGTACAAGTTCCTTCAACTAAAATAAATCAGATGTTTTCATCGGTAATGATTGCTTAGAGAGTAAATTTGTAACTGTTCCTTTATGACTTTTGCTACTAGATTGCACTGTATTGTGTAAATAACTATGTGAAATATATATCTTTACAATAGATTTAGTTCTGTTAAAATATATTGTGTATTAAGGACTATTATAACATTTCAAATGATTCTTCTTTTTCTCTCTTCTTATTCGTAGTACGACCAGTACAACAGTAGCAAGTATATCTGGAAGAAACCATTTTAAAGATCTATTGCAATTTCATAAGTTCGACTTGTCAGACTAGAACTAGTGTGGTGTAGTTGGCTTTATCAAATCTGGCGGAGTATGTGACTCGTTTCGATGTATGGTCCACGTTGACATCCAAGGCGACTCGGCCATGTTTGATGTCTGATCCCGAAAAGATGAGCCGATCGGATGTCTGTTCATCCTATTAAAAGCATTTAGTTATAATTATAGTGTCAATTGCACTTCTGTTAAGATCATATTTGTGTGATCATCTTCTTAAAGTATCATAACTAACACATGAAAACAAACAAAAACATGTATTGTATTCAGCCAAACTATATTACCATATTATACCATACGAGCGTTTTACATGCCTAAATATGTACATACGAGGGAGCGTTTTTATATTCGCGGAATGGTGGATAAGGGGTGGAAATAAAAAAACCAAATTATTTTTCTTTTTCAATATATTTACCTGCAAGACGGATACATTTTTCACATCTTTCAATTAATTTACTTATACCCTCATAAAAAAATGATTTCTCTTTATCTGCAAAATACGCCGAAACTGCCTCCTTGACTTCATCATCGGCAGTAAATTTTTTACCCCGCAGCTCTTTTTTCATTTTCGGAAACAGGTAATAATCACTCGGGGCCAGATCTAGGCTGTAGGGTGGGTGATTCACAATTTCGAAGCCCACCTTATGCAGGGCAGCTAACGCAACGCGGCTCTTGTGGACGGGCACGTTGTCGTGCAAAAGCAGCACACCTTTCGTCAATTTCGTAATATTGCGTAATATTCTCCGGTTATAGAAACACCTTTATCTTTATAATCAATCAACAATATTCCTTCCGAGTCGCAAAATACCGTTGCCATGAGTTTCCCAGCTGATTGTGACACTTTAAATTTCTTGGGAGGTGCTGTGCCCTTTTTATGCCACTGCATGGAGTCTTGTTTGGACTCAGGTTCATAATGATGAACCCAAGTTTCGTCTCCAGTAACAATTCGACTCAATACACCATCCTTGTCTTCATTACAGAGGTCCAAAAATGCACGCGAACACTCTACGCGCTTTTGTTTTTCTTCTTTCTTGTGCTGACCTTAGACATGCCGAGATGATCGTGTAGGATTTTAAAAATTGTTGTATGGGATAGTCCAACCATTTCTGCGAGTTGTTTTCTTTAGTCGAGCATCTTCGAGTACAATTTTTTCAACTTTTTGGATAAGTGCTGGCGTGGTCATCTCAATGCTCCTGCCCGGCCTCGGGTCGTCTTCAAGGGATTCCCTTCCTTGTTTAAATAAACTATGCCACTTGTACACCGTGGTTTTTCCTGGACAAGAATCGCCGTAAACCAATGACATCTCATTCATTATGGTCGCGACTGATTTTCCTTGCCTGACTTTTTGAACAGAGAAATATGTTTCTCTGTTCAGCGCTATGGCGCTGCAACGAAACACAGCCAATGCTAAACCCTAACTAAGATTTCTTTTCCATGTTGACACTAACTGTACAGTGGCGAGGCCTTCGCGATAATAAAATAAAATCTAATCGTATATTCATTCAACTCAAATATATTCCATGAAGTCAATATAAATAATATAGCTTTATTTCTACTATTGACATTACAGTAACTTGTATTTCCAGATATTTCTTATTCAATTTTGATCAACCTTGCTGCTATATATTCTATTGCCGTATTCTCATAGCAAAAAATAATGCAATATCATTATGTATGTATGTATGCAATCATACATACATACATAATGAACAATAGCAATAAAATATTCGTTTGAGTACCTACCTGTAGAAATCAAATTATCATGAGAAATAAACTTACAAAGTAATACAATTTTAGCTAACTTATTTTGGAAACAAATTTGCAACGTTAATTTAATTTAAAAGCTTAAGTATCGGTACATATTAGAAGCGCGCCAAGAAAAGACCAGCTGATGGTGCTAATGTCAAAAGAAAAAATATCAGTTTTTCGAAACTCGTATCTAACCTTATCATTTGTTGGAAAATTACCACAAGAAGTAGTTGTGACAGAGGCATCCATAAGTATATCTAATAACGGATGATGGGCATCTTCAGGGGAGAGAGACGGAGAATTTTCGTGACGTGTGACCGTAACTGTAAAAAGTCAATTGAAGAAAATTAAATCAAGTGATTTTCAATTTGTTCAACTCACTTGCTTTATTGACCATCTACTGTCTACGAACTAATAAGGAGTTGTAGGTATTGTATGCAGCAATGTTCCATACTTTTCAAATTCGCTGGGAGATGATTATTTTAAGTTATATCTAAAGAAATGCTTAAATTAGCGAACATCAAACTAAGATTCCCACTTTGTTCTGTAGAAGCGGGTAGAGGACATCACATACTACATAGGACCTACATAGGTCTGTAAAACTGGCAGAATATCACAACACTACACTAAGATGGATGCCAGGTCATTCTGGAATTAGACGCAATGAAATGGCTGACAAATTAGCTTAAGGTGCCAGCGAACGACCACTCGTGGGTCCACAACCTACATGTGGCAATTCCTACGTCTGCATCGAAGCCTTCGTCAGACCAGAACTTGCTGCTAGGCATTGCTCCAACTGGAATGCACGAGATACTGTAAAACTCTTGGGATTCGCCGGTATGAGAAAAGACTGCGTAAGGCAATCTTTATGAGCACAGAAAGGCTGAGGTTACTCACAGGGATCTTAACCGGTCACTGCACGCTAAATAAACACCTGCATCGAATGGGCATAGTAAACTCTCCTCTGTGCAGAAACTGTGGGAAACTCCAGTCCATCTTCTTGCCGACTACTCGGGAGTGGACAGGAAGAGGCGGAGTTACTTTGGGGTCGATCGGTTGGATGATCCCGGAGTAAGAAAACTAACTCTCGACCAGGTTGCGGACTTCTTTGTCTAAGTGCGATCTTTTTTGTTTTATTAGCCTAGCACTAACTCCAAACTTTGAACAAATGCACATGGACGAGCTTGTCGAAATGCAGTAACGGACACTATACTAGATGGCAGCCAAATTGGAACAGATACAGTTTCTAAATGAAGAGAGTTAGTAGACAATCTTCAAATTTTACTAAAGCAAAGATGGCAACGTTAAAGAACCACAATGCTTAGTTAAACAGTTTGATCCGAGGTTTGCGCAATTTTTTAAGCAGCAAAATATGCCATTATGCTACGTATACAAGAATATTATAAAGATTAATATATAAATATTGTGAGCTATAAGTACTTATCTTTCTATTCCCCGACATCTTTTTTGTTTTATTGACTTACAAGTGGAAAGATATCTATGAATCTAATCTAAACTAATTTACTGTAGATGTAGATTTTGCCCTATTTCTCCAATCTTTTTGCTTTTTATTTTCTGCACAATACGTACAAAATAAACTATATTGATGATTTACCATTTGTTATATAACTTCAATATGACAAAGCGTACATGGGAATTAATACTAACAACACTTGTATATGAACAGAGAAACTTGTGGCACCACAAAATCGAATATACACTCATACACTCATACATACATATACAATGTATTTATAACGCAATTTCTTTTTCTGTTTAACAAACAATGATCTTCGCACGGATTATGTACGTTAGGCGAGTATTGACTGTATTTTTAAAAAATCTATTTAGGACTAACCCTGTTACTTGACCATATCTAGGCGGAATTCAAGTTTTAACTGCAAATTACAGAATAAACTAGTGATGTCGTAATATCAAATTTAGCTTCCATAGAATTGGGTTCAATATCTCATTTCAATGATAAATTTATAAAATCATTATACCTTTAAATCAGGAGAGTTTCCAATTTCGTACACTTCGTCACTGACTAAGTAGTACGGTAGATCGCATTAGGATGACATTGGAACAGTTGAAACTCTACTACAGGCAAGCATTAGCTTTATCGCCTACTCTACTAACAGTGACATTTCTAATTCCGTTCGCGTCTGCTCGTCGAGTAATTGGCAGTCTTTGCCTTCCTCCGCCACCAGGAAGGATATTTGAACCAAGTATTTTATTTATTTAGTGAATTTAATTTTGCAACTCCATCGGCAACCTATATAGTACAGTTGCCTCTCCAACGCAAAGTGCCTTGTTAAATGGATTTCTTGAGAGACGAATTCTTGAAACTTCATTCGGTACCAATTACACGAAATGAAGCTATGTAATTGAGTGGTTCGCGCATTTTACGAATAAATTAACATTTTTCGCGTTCTTTTAATTAGTACCTACATTTTCAGCCTACGAAATAATAATTTCAAGAGGCGAAGCGCTTTAATTCCCGATTTTTTTGTGATGTAAACCATATTTCTTTCTGTATTATATTCTTTCTGTAGTGTATACTCTCTATTCTTAAACTAGAAATACTAACACAACAAGAATGAAAAAGACGATATAAAAAGTTTAATACTATAATTAATTATAATTTAATTTAACTCGTTTTAGCTTTCGCTGTGTTTCTTATCCTATATTTAATAAGAGTTTGGTTGTAGAAGACTTATTATATTATATATTGCGGCATCCTCGATTGGTTAAAGCACAAAAAGTCAGTGCCCGGTGTTTGAAATCAAATATGTATTTCACTAGTCAAATACCATGTGTTATCTTCTTTTAAAATGCGTATATAGTAAAGTTATTTGTTATTGTATGAAATGGAACTTCTTATGTTTCAATAAATTCGAAATAAACAAACAGCACTAGTTTTCTAGTTTAATTATTCATAAAGCAAAAGGTATAGTTGCTAACAAAATAACCGAATAACTCGTAGTAAACAAAGTGCAGAACTAATATAAAAAAATGTACAGTCACTATTATCATAATAACGTAACGTTTACTTCCAATCTAGCAGTCACAACCAGCAAAGTTTGGTCAGGAGGTATGATTGATAAACTCGTTTCTGGAACTAGTTTAAGTGGTTTGACCCATGTTTAACCCGTCGTATTTGCACCTACCTGTTTTCATATAGCCGTGGACTTTCCGTGATTTTTAATGTTCTCGCAGAAAGCGTTAATTTTAAAGCAAAATACTAACTTATAAAATTATCAGTATTTTAGTCCCACCAAGCAAAAACGGCGTTGTGACTTAATATACTTGCGAGTTTTATTAATTTTATTGGTTTATTTATATTATTTGGTGTATTATATTCTACATCTGTTAATATTCGTAGCTGCCCCACTAGGTATAAGTTTCAAAATTGTTTTAAAGAGGTAGTAAAGTAACAGTTACTAATAAGAACGTTTGTTGTCATTTCCATGGCTTGCTATTAAGAGAACGTTATAAATTTCTCCAAACTTTATCGCAAACGTTAGTAGCTCGAAAATTATCACAGATAGGTATAGGGAATGCTAATACAGTTCGATCTAGAATTTAATTCTGCTTGAAAATAAGAAGATGGGTGATTGTATTTGAAAACAATCGAGTTGTAAGGGGTTGAAGTTGTACTTCAGGACAATTAAATTTTGAACTGCCTGTACATAATAAAGTAATTCTAAGAACTGTGGCAGAAAAATCAAGATTTCTTCTCTCCATAACTTGAATTTCAAAATTTTCGCTTCAAAAATGATAACGGTATATTCGCATCATAACGTAAATTAAAAAATTTTCAAAAAAATTGAAAAATCTCAAAAGCAACTATACTTAATATAGCGAATACCTACATATAGCCCCTCTAAAATCACGCTTATATTTCGAAAATGCAAAAAATATTATTACATTATTAAATATGTTATTTAATTTGAAATAAAAAAGTTGATGTCAATTTCCGGTACTTCCGGAAGTGAATAGATCTGATTACCTACGCAACTTTACAGAAATTTATTATCAGCAGGAGGCAAGGAAACTTTTTAAACGATTCCAATAATGTAATAAAAACACGTACTACAACAAATACGAAGCAAGACAGTATACGGGTCTATTTTCATATTACGTAAAGATTAAATTTAGTATTTATTTAGTTTATCATAAAAAAACTTTACTGCGTTTTAGTAAGAGCATTACCCTTTTAATAAGAATCGTAACTTTGCTAATTAAACAAACCGTAGCGTAAATATAAAAAGCTTTCAAAAAATATTAGCTTTTTATTTCGAATTTTAGATATGTTAATATACTGCTTGTAGCTCAATTCGTTTAGATTTTTTACAAAAATTTACAGTTAAAATTTTAAACGTTCTAATTAGTAAATTGCTTGATTAATTAAGTAGGTCGAACATTTACGAGAATTGAATATTGTTAGTGGTTTTTACTTGCTATTACATCTTAATAACCACCAATTTATATTTACTACAAGTTATTACCATTAGAACAAGGTTGCTGAGTAAGTGAATTCTACAGGTTTATCGCATCCTTATCGTAAGCTTAACCCTTAGTAGTTGTTACCTTTTGTAGGTATTTTTCGCGTTCAGGTACACTGAGAAATATATAGTAAAATATTGTAATGTTATATTACATTTTATTCAATGTTTACAACTACATTATCACTTGACAGATGATCAGCCAGCTGTAGGTAATCTAAAAAAAAATAAAAAAAAAATAAATTAATTTAATATTCATGAAACTATAACCAACAATCGGATCTGTGTATTTCTTCAATACAATTCTACAATTCTATTTTATAAAAATATGTAACATTAACATGATTGCACACATGCGAGGTATTTGTTTAAAATTCATTCAGCTAAATTTAATTCAAGACTATCCAACGATAGAGGATGCGCAACTCTTAAAGTTGGCACCATCGGTATTTTCTTTGCATATGTGCGAGTCGATGTCATGGTTTGGCTCAGTAGCCATCTGACGTACAAGGGAGGTGTTGGTCAGCAGAGGTCTTATTATAAGTCCAGCCAACGACAAGGGCAGAAAGATGTTAAATGCACCACAATAGTATCAATCATATGTTTTAAGGTAATTAATCAATTTTATATCATTTAATTTGTACACAAACACACATAAATATTATGACAAAATCACACAATTAAATTCCACACACACATGAAGAAAAACCAGCCAGTTAGGGGCATTTTAAGAAGAAAAAGTAGGTGGTAATTAAAATCAACAACTTTTCGGTGACTCTGTAAACAACAAATTTTAGACCGGAAGCGGTTAAGATATAGGAAATTGCCCTTGCATATTTTCCGCTGATATTTTAATAGTAAGTTGTATGTAATGGATACTAACTGTATGTAAAAATATTAGCTTCCAAGAGGTGCCCATACTAAGAAAAAATAAGTAAGAGATTTTTTTTCTCATAAACTACTAAACATATTTCAATATGTTTATAATAATAATAATTTCTATATGCTAAAAATATATTCTACATCAGATGTTAAAACATAAGCATAAAACGTATTTTGAATAAAATGCAGAGATTTAAGTCTCACTTTTCTTTTTTCTTTGTCGCTTTGACATAAGTAAATTAATATTATACATTGTCATAAAGCCGAAATTCCACAACTAATAAGTCTTTTATTGCAAACAGATGTAATTAAAATGACAAAAAAACTGACTGTAGAATTAATATCACATTTTCAATTATAATTCTACTAAAATCCCAGGCAACCAAATTACGTTTATGAAAGGTCAAAAAAACGTCAGTTTCATCACCAATTTACGTCAGCTTATGATGTTTTATCGACGTCGTTAATCACGTGAATTTGTCTCATCTAAGAAACGTCACTTTGATCACGTTTTTTGTACGTCGCAGTAGATACGTATTGTTTACGTTGTTTGTTGGTGTGTATATACACCATGGCGATAAAAAAAATGTGGTACAAAGTCGTAACTTAGTCATCGGTCGTTTCTATCACAATTACGACAAATTCAGATTGACAAGTTGTAATAATTGTGATAGAAGCGGTTACATAACCGATGTCTAAAGTTACGCCTTTGCACTAGGCTTATACACATTTCGAAAGGCTAAATTCAAACCACAAATTAATTAGAGAGTGAAGTAGGTAAATTGTAAATGACAAACACAAGTGTACTGCAGTGTCCCAAGATTTATTCATAGCTATTTATTTACATTTTATCCCAACACACATGAAAAATAAAAGTTTCAAACATCCTAAGTGACGAAAACAAAATCTTGCAAAAGCAAAAACAATTCTCGTAAAAGGTTACAATTCTGCTTTTCATATACAAACAATGTATTGTTATAGGCTCTTGCCTTAAAAATAAAAATGTTTTTACAAGAAGAATTTGAATACCCTGTCGAAATCGTTATTTTGATTAGATTTACTCCAAAGCAGCATTTTTTAAATTTCGCGGACGGTTTAAGTTGGTACTTACGGTACTTCAAATTCTGTACATATTTTACCTATTTTTGTAGCTTTTAGTTCTCTACCATCACCTATTTTGACAATAATTGGTTCTCTTAAATCTATATATTCATTAAAGAACCTATCATCATTTACAGTATGGTCGGTACAACCGCTATCTAAAATCCATTTAATTTTATTTATATCTAAATTATTTTTATCTTCAACCTATGATACATTTACTTGTGTGATAAAAGAGTTCCTGTTGACCTGTTTCCCTTGATTTACTGGATGACGTTCTTGTAGCACCTCGGTAGTTGCCTCTGCCTCTTCGTTGATTGGGACGACCACGTGACCAACCTTGATGCTTTTCACCACGCCTTTGTCGTCCATTGGAATTAAATTGATGACAATCCTTTTGATAGTGTCCAGGTTTTCCACAACGAAAACATTTTCTTATTCGATTCCGACATAAAAGTATTCGACTTAGAATTGGGGGAGCTTTCTTCGTACTTATCTGTTCGGTTCTTCGCTTCAATTGACTTTAACTTTATTTTACTTTTTAAATATTCAACAGTCCATTCTGATTCAGATACTACATCTACTAGATCTCCTATGTAGCTGTACGATGAGGGTAATGCTTTCAACATGTGTCGTAATTTCTCCTGTTCGGTTATTTTTGCTGCAGCTGCTTTTAGCTCATTTACAGCTTTTTCAAATTCATCAAAGAATGACATTACTTCTGCGAAATTCTTCAATTTAATATTTTCTAAATGATTTCTACATACGATCTGTAGTGCTGTTGACTCCTTCAGGTACATTGCGTCGAATTTCTTCATTATTTTATACGGCAAGTCTAATTATGAAATATATTTCTAACTGCTTGTTCGAAATGGCACTGTATATGTAATTTGTTGCTTTTATGTCTCCCATATTCCACTCGTCTTCTTTATCTGTACCTTCCTTTTCCCTTTTAACTACTAATTCACATTTTCTAAATTTCAAAAATTTGATAATCTTTTTTTTCCAGTTTGAATATTCAGAGCCGTCAAATATCGGTATTGCTATATCATCTATCTTCATGCATGTACGCCATTTTTTTTCTCTCTTTAGATTGTTCTCGATTCACCTTCTCTTATCATCAATACTGAATCTTCTTCGCAAGTACTTACTGCTACCATGTCGGAATAAACGGAACACACTTGTTCTATAATGTTTATTTTATTGTAGGATATGTTAACAAAAAAATACAACGAGCTAATCTTCTTACACATGTCTATCATTCGTTAACGACACATACTATGTTATATTACTACAGCATAGATGGTAGCACATACAAATAGTAAATGTACCTAACCTATTAGGTACCAACAGATATTATCTCGGCAGCACATTTTGCTAACATTGTATATGAATTTTGAAACGAATACGTAATTACAGCTCATTTTCTCAAGTCTTAAATAAAATTATATTTAAATCTCCAGAAATGATAAATTTTGTATCAAATGAATAAACGTTATTTATACATTTCTTTGACGTCACTTTAGTTACGTGTTTAAGATCACGTATAAAAAACGCTCATCTGACATAATGTACAATCCCGTGTATATATTCGACCAAAAACTAACGTCTACCCGACGTTACCTGTCGTCATGTGGTTGCCTGGGATATACTATGTATAGAAAATAACTATAAACACCGATTGTTTTTAGAGATGGTATATAATATGTATTAATCAAACTAACACTGTTAATTTTAAAACAGACACCAACCAATTGAACGTAATATACACAAACATCTTACAAAACAACCTCAGACATCGTCCCAATGTTTGACCAACCTTGTATACTATTTTGACCCTGTATACTATTTGCTCGCTAATGTTCCATTTTTATCCGTTTTGCCGCCTTTTATACCTAACCTCTTCTAACCTATAATTTTTACACGTGCTATGGTGATTGCACCGCACTGACCGTTTTCTTTACTTTATTGATAATATGTAATCAAAAATATATATTTTACCTACCATTATATTCAACTACTTGGCTTAGCTTTCCTTAAACCCTAGATTGTAAGTAATTTTTATATTATTATGTATGTTATTGTTAATTTTCTAAATTGTTTACGACTGTAGAACCACCTGATGAAGCAAATAAACATTTGCGAAATATTGTGGATAAATCAAATGAGGTTCATTAATTGAAATTATCTACCTACAGACCGCATTCCCCAAATTATAATTGGATTTATTTCCTTTCGCTATTTAGATAAATATAGGAAAGTTTTCAAAACGTCGTATACAGCACATTTGCAATTGTTTACCATTTACCCTCACCTAGCGTATATTTTAGAGTGTATTATTTATATATATGTACACTCAAAGAAAAAAGAAATGGGACAATTACAATACCGATATGTATTGAAATTGCCCCATTTCCTTTTTCTTTGAGTATACATAGGTTTGGAAGTATTTTTAGTTCTGCACTATTTTATACTAAACCTTTTTCCCGTACATTACAGGAAACGTACACTATATGATGACTTTTCACGGAGTAAGCTTAATTTTTGTCTACACTGTACAGCTGTAACATTTATTATTTTCACAATCTTTTCCGATTAAGCGGACATTTACATTGGTTCAGATGGCGTGGTAAATCGACTTGGCTGTTTGCCAAACACCAGTAGTTCGCAGTATGGTGGATCTTATTAATTTCTTGTGTGTTCGTATAGTGTCGCTAAACCGTCTAAACCACTAAATTTATAAAATATAAGATCGGATTACAGCTGAACTTATCTACACAATACAGCGGAATCGGCCGCTATCTAAAATTAAAGTCTGCAAATTACGCGTGATTTATTACACTGTAGCAGTAATAAAACCGTTTCTTCGTAGATCCGTAGCTTTTATAAATGTTTTAAACGGTACGTTATCGTACGTAATACCTGCTGTTTCCCTCTTGCTTGCCCGATTTTCCGGCGTCCTGAAATATTCTTAAAACATGGGAAAAATAAAATTTAAATTTGAGTTTTAAGAAATTAAATTTTCTAATTTAATGTGTTTAATAACGTTGCATGTTAAATGCTTTTCATATTAGCTGAATAAAACCATTTCTAGGTGGTTGTTGCTTCATTTTACATCATCCAGCAGCAGATGCAACCAGCATGTAAAAATTAAATATAGCTATATGTATACCCACACAATTCAGTATATCAAGCCGCATGTAAGCTGTTGTTGTTGATCCTTGTGGCGCGATATTCAAATTTTTAAATATTACGAACTAGTTCTTAATCTGTCATAAGTGGCAGATCATTAAATTGTATGTATAAATGTTTTAAAACTATAGAAAGTATAATATTAAACCAGATTTAATTGAAAACAATAACATTTCCAATGTTTCACCTGAAATATGTATTTTAATAGGTATACTAAAAGACAACGACCTCGCAAATGTATCATTGAGAAACTAATACAAAATCTTATTAATTATAGATCTTTAAAAAAGTAAGGAGTATGAAATTATATCATGACAATTTGACAGAGATCGTTTCCTTAGTTATATATTATTAAAACACTGAAAGTAGAAGATATTCGTACTGCATTATGTACACGAATATTGGAACCTGTGTAAACACAGTCTATATATTTCTTAGTTTGTAAACATTGTGTTGACTTAAAATTTGGTGGTATGTAATGTTCAGACCAAACACAATTCAAACCTTGAGCTTAACAGTACGATGAGAATTAACATCAGACCACCAGAGTTCATTGTGTGGATTAAAAAGTTTAGCACTACTACTTTCATCTGATTAAATTATTTTATTTAAGAAAATGTGGTACGCTTGAATTTTTTTATAGATAAAGGTTCTAGAATTCCAAACGATGTACAGGATCTTCTAGCAGACTATCTTGTTCCCTGGCCACATACGGCCTAAATTTGTGTTCGTTGAAATTTCAATAAACTTCAATTTACCTCTAGATATAACAGGCGTGACGTTGAAAGATGTGCTACCACAATTTCAATTATATTTATAGCGCAGTTAATAGTGTAGTCGAATAAGCTTTAAAACTTTCAAAATTTCATCGTATTGTTGATTTCATAACTAAATCGCGACATTTGATTTCAGTGATTCAGTGATCTATACCGTCAATTTTTTAACTCATAACTATATCGACATAAAGTACATTAAGCTGTAGTCAATTTATCACTTAATAACACACATAAACATGTTCAATTTATGAAGATTAGTGTAGAAATTAGTATAAAAATTTAATGCAAACCTGCTTACACAATTTTCTTGTGGGTAGCTGAAAACTGTATATCTCCGGTAATTTAACTTACGCTGTCAGTCTAATAACAGCAAAGGCGCCTTTTATACCCAGTGGAATAGGATATTACACATCTATCAGAGAAAAAGGAAAAAAGAGATTATTTATAGTCACACGCATGAAATACTCCTTATAATATTATTCCCGTAAAATTGAAACATCTCTTCCTACTAGCGAAGAACGTTCTTTTAAAGGGCAGGCGCTTTGTGTGAAAAATATCCGACAGAAAATTCACATTTATTGTATATGACATCCATAAAAATGTAAAAACATAAAGCGCTTTATTATTTCTTTCGTGATATTTTCATTGCAAGGAGAATTCCACGTTCTCGACTCGATATTACGCCTTCGGAATGCCTTTGAAAACATTCTTTTTTGAAGCGATTTAATTAACATTCCAACGTAATTACACCATTAATTAGGACAGTTTTTTATCACCTTCTGTTTTCACATTTCATCTTGAATTTTGTCTTCTTTTAATTAATTGAAGCTTCTTGCTGGTTTATTCCTTTTTATTGGATGCTCCGCTGGCCTTCGCAATTCTTAACATCAAGTGCTACTGTTACTTATACTTATTTCAGAATAAAAATAAATTCAGTACAACGACTTATATTTTCTTTTTAGACTTTGTTAAACAAATAAGTGTTGGCCGAAAGGATTGCAGACTAATTAGTATAAAGCATGTTTATCAAGAATGAGAGGTTTTAATTTTGATAATTACCTAAATCATAGAAGGTTACATCTACATACTCAGAGAAAAATATGAATACCATGGCGACCCTCTACTAAAGGAGACTCCATTTCGACGCAAAATATATTCCTGCTACTACACTATAAAAATTCTACTACTACTAAAATATATACCCGATAGGGCAAAAATTACCTACAAACAGTGCATTGTCGTAAAACCGATGCAATTTAGTTTTTTCTTACTTTGCATGATTTCCAGGACTTTGCAGAACAATAAACAAACAAACCAGTTTGTATAGCCGAAACAAAATATTTCGTTCCCAAGCAGAGGCTCATCCGGACATCAGAGAACTCCGTTTCCTACATGTACAAGTAAAGAGTAGTATAAGTGGAATATATCACTTCACTATATTTCAACTGATTATAGTTTACTTGTTCTCCGCGATATATTGCAGAATAATCAAAACATAATTAAATGTTACCTTAGTAATTCTAAAATAAATTTCACAGAGGTCAATCATAGTCATACAGGTCAATCATAGCTAATATTGTTTTCTTCACTCAACTTTGCGTCAGATAATGATAATGATTAATTGAGAAAAAAAATATTCCGAGTTATGATTCGCCCTGTATATAAATATTGAATACGCCGATAAATAAATAACTTCTGATGAAAGGAGATCACATTAGAAATGTTTCTAGCGCAGATTAATTATTTTATGTGGAAGCCGTAGCACGGCAGGAGCCAATTTTGTTATTAAATTCATGCAAACTTTTCATATCTTTTAAAGTAAACTGAATAACTTAGCAAAATCCTATATTATAATAAAGGTAAGACCTAGAAGAATCGTAAACAGTAAAAATATACAAGGTGTTCCATTTAAAATAAAGTAAGTTTAGTTTACCCTGTCTTTATGTGACACCCTGTATAGTTAAAAACATGTTTAGGTTATGCTCTTCAACTTTGTCTTAATAGCATCTTCTCATGTCTCTTATAATACGGGAGTAATTGGACTTCCTCGCACTAATGCTGCACCCTGCATCAAACTTTCTCCCGCTCACGCTGATTCGATCGCTGTCATTCAGTCAAGATGTAGTTAATACCCAACTATACATCTCTAGTGACATTTACAAAAACGACCGAACGGGCATGAGCTGAAGAAAGTTTGATAAGCTCTTCAAAGGGGGAGACATTACTGAATACACAAGCTGTACATAAAATCAGGGTAATCTTTGGCGACTTCATATTCTTAAATGTTATTTTAACATCAGCCTTGGTTTGTATATCTGTAAAAATATTTACTGTTTATGCAATTTCAGGTGGAGTAGCTGATATAACTAATTAATTTCTAATTTGGTACATTCCATTCTAAATAATTAGAATTTATCATTCAATATCAGTTATTAATATACGAATTTTAATATACAAATAGAACATTTACACAAATATGCCAATGAGGGTCAATCTTAAAATAACCTTAAAACAGTTAATAAGCCAAAGATTACTCCAATTTTGTAGGTATGGAAACGTTATGTTTTTTTTTTTGTTTTAAGCAAACTATAACAATCCAATATGTCATGCTTTGATGTATCGTACTATCTAATTTTTCAACATATGTAATTATCGTCATGCTAGTAAACATATGTATTGCACTTGATTTATTGTTCATTGATGTGCTTATAGAAAAAAATTGATTTGATTGATTGTAGTAAATGCTTACAGTTTACTTAGAGAACCGTAACGCTCATGTAACGGCGAATATAATCGGTATACTTACACTGAGAAAAAAATTGTAATGACAAATAAAAATTTAATTCGTATAAGTAAGAACTATAGTTAAATACGGCGCAGATAAGCTGAACCTGTATAACAAATAAATCGATGTTTCTAACTCAAATGTAGTTATCACTAATAGTATTTGTAATAAATAAACCTGAATTCAAATATCTTCTTTATTTGTGCTAAATATTTTTGTCATGAAATAATAAAACGTATACTTACGATAAATTGCTCTGTTATTTGTTTTAGGCTATGTGAACTCAGAAAACAGCTTTTAACTATGATAAATATATAGTGTTACTGTAATTATTACAAAAAATATTTAAGACTAATATTTATGTGTCAAATAAACAGTTTAATTGATCCATTTTTGTCAGTGTACCTTTACGTGAAATGAGATCCCCTACACATTAAATATGTACGCTTTTCCTGAAAAATGGCGTTTGTTTGCGCTTGCAAAATGCCGACTACCACGAGGCAAATATCCTGTAGTCGGAAATGCAAGAGCACGCAACCATGCACTTGCTACTTATTGCCTTGCATTGTGATGGATGGGCGTAAACATCTGCATTGTGTTCCACGCAGAATTATATTATACATTCATATTCGTATAACGCATTGTATTCCTGAAATTATTTTCTAGATGTATGTTCTAGTGTCACTTATTTTCCTCACCTGCTATTTGTTTGGATGGGTAGATACAAGGAAAGTGATAGGTCAGAAACTTAAAAAAATATCAGAAGTAAATGTCTGCCTGAAGAGTTCTTACCAAGCAAAACTCAAACTTAAATTGGTAAATTTGGTATAAAATAAGAATTTAAATTTTTGGTGTACAGTTATGCCATGTAGCAGTACAGTTACGTCATCTTACACTTCCTTAAATAATTTCAAGATGTTTTGCGGTGCTACTTTAGTTAGTGGTATTTTTTTCCCAAAGCTATACTATAAACCGTTCTTGAGATATAGCTGACTACCATTCTTCTTTGGCCACATTGAAAAGGAAGTCTATAGTCTATATACTATGAAACATAATCAGCGGTTTTCCCTCCTCGTTTGCCGGAAAAATACGTAGATGTATCGGTGCATATTATCACTGTTTGGTTTTAAAGCATCATATATTCAAGCTATTCTATCACAAAGCGACGTTACTTTGGTAGAATTATCCTATCCTCTTGACAAAAGTCAGCCACGTGTAGTGCATCTTTGTATGACTACATCTAGTTTGATTTAAAAAATGAAGAGACATTTCTGAACTTTTTAACTAGAGAATCGTGAAGCAGAAAATTGGTTCACTAAAAACATACTCAAAAAGATACTTCGATGTGTACTGTTCTACTTCAACTTTAACCCTTTGCTTCCTAGTGGTTGCACAGCACAACCTCATTTTTAAGTTTTTTTCCTGTCTTCCTTGTGGTGTTATACACTAGCCACAGTAGGTGGAGTCTAAAACATACTCCCACCCATCGACTTCTGCCTTCGCGTTTGAATCAGTGAATCATTATAACGGTTATATCTTATTTTTTACCACGTGGAGCATGCAGATGTGACAGTACTTGTTTATGAAATAGATTTTGGGCTTATTTATGAAGATGGCTGGTAAGTAAATGTTAAATATTAATAAAAATGTATGCCTTGCACTTATAGCAAGTGAGAATATTTGTTCACCTTAGTAGATGTTATGTTTTATACAGAAATGTGGTGGTCGCGGCACAAAACTACAAGGAAGATATTCATATTTTTTTTAATATTTTTTCAGCTGAAAACTCTGTATACTCTATGCAAGAATTGGAAGCGCTTGGCCAGGACGAATTGTATACATTGGTAGAATATATCCCTTCTGGAGATGAGTCGGACATCAATGATGAAAGCGAGAAAGAAGATGAAGGTGTCGTGGATCAGCCATTTGATATCAATGCAATGGATATCATAGTTGTTGGTGAAAATTATCGTTTTGCAGAAGATGATGGGCGGGATAGCGAAGATGAAATTCCATTGATCAACATTCAAGCTGATCTGTTCTTAATGTGTCATAGTAAAGTAACTACACAAGGTAGACAGCCTTTCTCGGCGCTAAAATATACCCCAACATGTTGTTTAAGCATATTATGAATCCTAATTGATATCCGAAAACTCGAGTATTCTCTGATTTTTTAAATAAATGTCCGTTATAGTAATTTTTTTTAGAAAAATGGAATAACTACAAAACGCCCGATTCAAATTGAAAAACTAAAGGTATTTATAAAGCTTAAAAACAAGTAAAGCCAGATATGTAAAAATATACAGCGTGTTCCATTAAAAATAACAAAGTAGATGGCGACTTCCGGTAAAACTGAAAGCGCTAGGAATCTAATAATATTTTAATTGAAGAGAACACAGTCGATTATACGTAATTCTAAATTTTCAAATTTATATTTTGGCTAGAACACCATAAATATCTAATGAAGTGTCTCGCTAGGACATGCTGTATACGTATATACTCAATGATGGCATCCTAAAAATATTAATCATAAAAAACTGGAAAATATACACTCATAAAAAATAAAAAACTCTTGAGTACTTTCTATCCTTTGCAAGTGTGTTTACTTTATTTCGTTATTTGGTTTTTATGTTTGCTATTTATTTAGGTCTTCCTCGTTCTCTTTTTGCTTTCATCGGAAGAATAAAGATTGGATATCCACAATTCTTTATTTTAATTTATACATTTGTTTTTTGTTCTTTCTTCGTGTCAGATATTCCACTTGAATTGTCTACATCTTGCTGTTATGTTTATCTGTGCTTATCTAAAAGTTACATCCATATCTTAGAACTGGTCAATTTACACTAAAAAGTTACAAAATTTCTGGAATTTTATTAGAAACACCTTTGTACCTACGCCTACTACCAAATATAATTTTCTATTAAATATCGCATACAGCTAATACGAAGAATAAATACAAATTACTGTTAGAAATTCATCTCTACGTTCTAGCAAATTATTAATCGTGAGTTGAAATAATCTTTTGTGTTCTACCGGTAAGCAACTCGTAACAGGCATAATTCTTAGACACCCTATTGGAGATGAAATTATTTTAATAAAATCAACATTCCATACATTCAGTTCATAGTTTATCGTAATATGAAAATATTTAAAATATTTTCTAAATTTATTATATGTTTGTTTCATTTAAGTGTCCGATTTCAATATTGTTTGAACTCGTGAAATTTCTTATCATGAAAATATTAAACAAATAATAAGATGCCAGGAATATCGCTTGCGATTAGACATAAAATTACTGTGTTGCACCAGGAAGATTATAATAAAGTACAAATTGCGAAAGGTGTAATGTGTTCCCGGTATAGTGTAAAAAATATTATTAAGAAATTCAACGAATCTGGTTAGGAGGTTGCATACCGACATTGACGCGGCAACAAACTTAGTGGCGCTGACAAACATTTGTTAAAAAAGACTTTTTACAAAATTGCAGAAAACTAAATAAAAAACTAGTGCAATACTTGCCATAGATGATCGACACATCTATGCATGCTTAGACTATAAGGAGATTTTTGAAGTGATTCGATTTACGAGGATGAGTGGCAGTTAAAACACCTCTGTTAAGTGACGGCAACGAAGCCATAATTTTAGAATACACTTTAGAACACAAATCATGGGAAGACAATATGTGACGTCAAGTCTATGAACAGACCAATCTTGCTTTCAGTTAGGTATTTGGCAAAAATAGACGAGAATATGGAAAATGAAGTCTAGGACAATCTTCTTGAGAATCATGTTTACAACCTACTGTAAAACATGTTAGTAGTATTAGTTTAGAGCTGTATTTCTATAACTGGCGTTGCCAACATTATAGAAATAGGCAAACCCCAGAAACATACAGAAAATATTCGACATATTAGGATTAAGTCTTACAGGCGAACATTTAATATTAAATCTTAATATTAAATGTTCGTGTATAAGACAAGTGGAAATATTTCAAGAATTGAAAGATAAGACTTAATCCTAGTATGTCGTGTGTCGTTATATTTAATAATTAAATATAACGACACATGCTTGTAGGTTGACAAAGAATTTCTTGACCCAGAAGGAAAAAACTTGAATATTAAAAACTATGATCTGGCTGCTAAAAACTCCGGTCTTCAACGTTATAGAGCATGTTTAAGATTATCTTGACCAAAAGATGTATGCAAAAGCACCAGAGAGGTTGTGGAAAATGTTACAACGCAAATGAAACAATTTTTTTTTCAATCCCTTTGTAACAATGGCCAGAACTCCTTTATATTTTTTGGTGTCCTTTTATAAGTCAGCATCGTGAGCTTATTTGAAAATTTCACGATAACGCGCAGAATAGAATTAACGATGTTATTAAGATTAAAGGTGTCACACAAATGATTAAGAATAGAATTTGTAACACTGAAAATGATCACATATTGTCTATATGTATACATATATAAATAGAAATAGTATTAATAAGTAATAAAAAACAGTACTTTACATTTTTGTAGAATGTTTATACGTGCTGGTGATTTTTTCCACAGTGGTATACATACATACATATGTATATTCTTTCTATTCTATGGTTTCAATTTACCAACTATATATTTCCACTTCGGATATAGGTACACCTCGAAATGTCAAAATATTTTTATTTTGGTAAGGCTGTATCAACAGAAATGGTCAAACTATTGTATGACACGGGCGAGTTTTTCGGTTAGTTAGTTGCAAGTATAAGTCGACTGTAAGTTTAAGTCCAGTCAACAAAACAGCAGGTAGAGTTTTAAAATTGTTATTATAAATTCTAGTTTAATATAAACGGTAAATTAATGTAAAATAAGTGCCGAATGGGTTTGATATGGTATAATGCGAGATTTTTAAAATTGGTGATGTTTCCTAAGTAAATACAATTTTGAGATTCTTACATAACAACAATAACAAAGCTAAAAAAATCGTCAGATTATACTGTCACAAGGCAATACATATAACCATGAATACATAAGTGAGCAATAAATATATTATAGGTCAATAATACAGAAGAATACTTATTTCGATACTAAAGAAAAACGCAAAATAGAATTTACCGGGATATAAAGACGTGAACATTTATTACCTACCTGATATACATGAATGAAATATCAAAATTTAAGTCTAACAGTAGCACTTTAGAAGATATCAGCGTTAAGAATAAGTGAAAAACAAGAAGAGGATAGAATCTTTGAGAATTTTACATTTAATTTAATTTGTCATTGATTTCCTGTTGTAATTTCATTAATTTGTTCTTTGTTAATGGTATCTATTGCACTACCCATTTGTTGATCTTCTGTTTTCTGCACTTTGTTCATTTTCATACATTGTGGTCACAAAATCTCCTTCAACCATTTCGACTTTGTGAAAGTTACGGTTAAGTTACAGGAAGCTAATTTCAAAACATCTACGTATTCCTTTTACATGCAGATCAATTTATGAACTGCTTGTATCATTAAAATACTGGTGAATTTGTTCATTACTGTAATCTATCTGAACACAGTGAAATAAAATAGCATACTAATACATTTAACAGATTAAAAAACCTGGGTAAATACCACAACAATATCTATGTATGTATATCATACGAATTGCTATTGAAACTGCACGGTTTTCAGGTATTTCTATGGATGCGGCCGTTGCTATCTCCACATTTATGTTTTTCTAATACCTAACCACTCATACGTTCATACAATTTCGTCGATATCTAAAACTGATATTCAGGCTTACTCGTAGTTGTACATTTGTTTATATGAACGATAAATTACGTTTGTTCTTTGTATTAGCCGGGTATGTCGAAGTAAATAGCGGTAGCCAGAACAATTGTTTCAAACATATCTGACGGTACCACCCTTGTTATCTAGCTGTTTCAACCTGTCTTATCTTACTTGCTAGCTCAGCTGCGATATTATACCCCGATAGTCATTTAATTATGGTCAGGTTAAGGTTGATACCAATTGCATAGCAAATTATAATGAAAGCTGTACATAAACTCGTAGCGGCAGAGAGAAGATCGGGAGATATGTACATATTTAGTTCAAGAGCGGATTGTATCTCTTAAGGCATTTTTACGAGTATAGAATCTATACACCACGCTTTTTATAAGTGCATTCATACTACAAATGCAGTACTTCATATTAAGTCACTAGTCAAATATGCTTTCGAACAGCAAACAAGTATTTGTATAAATATTAAATACAATAACTAGATAATATAATAAAGTTAATAATCTTGAACTGAATTACTTTAGGGGTGTGATTTAAAATGTTATGTATAATTGCATTTGATTAAAAAAAACTGGTGGACATTTGTTTGAAAAGCTTAGAAGAAAATACTACGTTTAGAATGTTGATTTTGACAAATAATATCTTAACCCTACAGTACCCGTGTGCGGTCTAGGAGACCGATGCGATACTATACCAATTCTTTTGAAACGGCCGAAATCCCCACCCCACTGTCCATTGGTGTAGCTTCATAAATCGGGTTTCTTGACATTAGTGTGGTTCGACGTTTAGATGCGATTAGCCGTTTGTGTTGCATCTGTGGTTTAGGTCTGTGAGACCGAAACGGGTAGTGGCGTTCTAACATTTTTACATTACAATATTAGAGGTGTATGTTTTAAAAAAGTGAGTATTTTTAATTTTTTTATGTGTTATTGTTTTATATATTGCAATATTAAACTAAATATATAACCCTATTAAAAAAAAAATTAAGTTGTTTTTATTTTAGTCAGGGGGGATTACGAAAAAGAGCACGAGAGACTCCAAAAATTGATGGACGAAGTTCTATCTAAATTAGATTAGTGGAATGATAATGAAGATTTCGATGACATAACGGATTTTGACGAAGACGATCATTTGGAGACGAGGGAAATTGGTTCTGATACAGAGCAGGAGATTATGGATAGCAAAAATACTGAGGAAATGGAGGAAGATGCGGAAACAGATGCGGAGACTTCTCCAAACTTGTTTACAGGAAAGGACAACATTCCTATTTGGAACAAGATGGTTCGAAATAAAAAAGTACGAATAAGAGCAGAAAATTTAGTGAAACGTTTGCCGATATCGAGCTTGCCAACAGAATCCCTAACGCACCCACATGAAATATGGAAGTATTTTATCAATAATCAAATGCTAAATCTGATCGTTGATAACACAAATAAATTTATACGTTCCATAGCACGTAACTATTCGCGTGGGAGTGATGCTCGGTCGACAGATAGTGCGGAAGTTCAGACTCCAATAGGGTTGCTATACTGTGCTGGTATGTTGAAAGCTAACCATCAAAAGAGCTATGGGCTACTGATGGTTCAGGCGTGGAAATTTTCCGCTCCAATTATAATTGTACCCGTAGTACTCGACGATGGCCAATGGTAGTTTTCTACTCGAGCCTGAATGTTGAAGCAATCAATTCCTATCCCTAATAACACAAAAATGTACATAAAACGTTCCCAAAACATTTTATCTAAACCAATTGTACGTTTATAAAACGTTCTTGCGGGACCTACGACGTACTTAAAACGTCTGATGAAGTGTTTGTGTCCGCAAAAAAGATGTGTTCTGTATGTCCTGTACAAACGTTTCATAAACGTTCTACAAAAATATATTTTAGACGTTCTGTAAAGACGTTTCGTAGACGTTCTATAAAAACATATTATAGACGTTCTGTAAAAACGTTTTATAAACGTTCGATAGAAACTTATGTATGTGGATTTATCATTAATTCTATTTAGTGGAAGCAAATAAGTAAACGTTTTTTTATATGAAGTGCATTTATTCAACGAAATTATTGACACAAAAACAAGTGTTAAAGTAGATAGTACAAATAAGACAAATCTCAATTTTTACTTCTTACAACAAAATCGACGAACGGGTTACAGATTTGTATAAAAATTTTGATTCATCCTACAGTTTTTTAATGTAGCCATTCTACTGTAAAGTCGATCACTTCCGTACCTTAATATTAGGTCTTAGACTGCCAGTTTCTTCAGTAGTGTTACCTGAAAAAAAGTATTTGGGTACAATCACTTCAAGCCTGCAGTTTAGGTTTGACATTTTCGTTACGTACATTGGCAGTTTCTTTAGTAGGCTTAATAATCATTATTTTTGGAGGTAGCACCGCCTCCAGATTCATAATTAAAATATATGTTTTACTTACTCTCTTAAAAAAAACGTAAGTTAACGTGATACAACCCAGATAAATACCAGTTATTTACTAACACTTGTGTTGCACTTGCAAATTTCACTTTACAATTCTTAGCGCGTTACACTAAAAATGACAAAACATCAGTAAAATATCGAGTGAGATTATTTAGAGGTTATTATACGCAGCTGTGGTACGCAGAACACTGTGCCAAAAAATTTCAGTCAATTCCAACATATTGCGTCGGATCGCGAAGAAATAAAAGCGCCAAATTTAAAAATGTGAGACAAAAGGATATGATCTTTACTTTTCTTTTAATGCCGACAAACGGACGTGGGCGAACATAATTATTATGTTTTATATACGTTTCATATAAAACGTTTTTTATATGTCCTACATAAAACATTTTAAACACGTTGTGTGTTATTAGGGATGTAATACATACATATATTAAATAATTCCAATACGCCAACATGTTTAAACATATTCTTGCGGGGTCAATTATTATTAGAATATGTTTAAGCACCACCTATTTTCTATGGAATGGAGATTTCTATGAGCAGAAAGACGGCGCAGCCATGGGATCACCAGTCATCGCTAATATTTTTATGGAAAGCTTTGAAGAAGAAGCCATCAGTTCTAGCGACAAGAAACCGAAATGCTATTCCTCAAGCTAGTATGCTACGTGGACGACACATTCGTCATATGGCCTCACGGTATGGACAATCTACACGCATTCAAGGAACATATCAACAGACAACGTGCCAAGATCAACATTAGGATGGAGATAGAAGAGAATGGCTGCTTACCTTTTCTCGATGTATTGGTAAAACGCAACTACAGTGGAAAATTGGGACATGGAGTATACCGCAAGAAGACGCATACGGACCGATATCTACACGCAACCTCACATCATCATCCACAACAGAAAAGGTTCCTGGTCACTACACTACTACATAGAGCTGAAATGATTAGTGATGCTATCAACAAAACCGAGGAAATTCAACATCTGAAAGATGCACTCCAGAAGAACGGCTACAAACCACAGGAGATTCGGAGATTAGCCGGAGCCAGAAAGAAACAGAAGAACGAGTCAGAACTAAAGCCAGCAGGATACGCACACCTGCCATACATTGCTGGAGTCACGGACAGACTGAAAAAAAACCCTGGAGAAGAAGAACGTCAACGTCAGGTTCAGCACAGTCAAGGAAATAAAAGAACTGCTTCCATCCAACAAAGACTCGATACCGAGACGCAGTATACAGTGCAGAGTGAAAGAGAATCGCAGAGATGTCGAACAGGAAAATACTGGAAAATCTGCAGTAGCTCAACACTACCACACCGGAAGCAGTTACGTAATCGACTACAATGACGTGAACATACTAGCCAAAAGCAATCACTACTACCCACGGATAGTGAGAGAATCCCTGGAAATAAGAACCCGAACAACTTCAACCGAGAAGACAAATACAGCAATTACAACAACCACGGCAATACCCGAAAGATACATCTTTATGGAACAGTGGCCGTGAAAGCTTACATTCAATTTTTCGCAATATTGGAAAAATATCACTTTGCTATAAAACTGTAACAATATAAAAAGTTTTTCCAGTACAAAAACAATTTCAAGCTGTTTCGTGTGGAATGCATAGGACGTTGAACACGCAGTGATTTTCAGACAAAAATGAAATACTGAAAATATATGTAACTGAATGAAACCTTATACCGAAGGAATGAGGAAGATACGCTTAATCTAGTTTTGAAATAATATATGTATAGTGTATCCCATTTAAGAAAATGTATGTTTGGTTCACCCTGGCAATATGAAACAGCCTATATATATGAACATAATTTTAAAATATAGCTTAAGACGGTCTATGGCTTTTGTACCTAACGTTTTTTGATATATTAACGGATAAATCTTAACGGGATTAATATTAACGGATATATTGAGTTTTGACTCACTAATGCTTTACCCTGTATATGTGTATCGCGCAATGTAACATTGTGCAAAACTCTTGAATAATACAGAAAGATCCAGTATACTTTAACTCAAACCGTAGGTTAAAAACGGAAAGCGCCAAAACCTTGCTACAGGATTTGCTTGTATATTTCAATATCGGTTTAGCCGTCTCATCAATTCTGGTTATGAAATCTTAAGTTTATTTTAGCTCAGACTCTTTGTTAGTCTAAGGAAATTGCATTTTTCTAGTTTTCATACACAAAGAGATAAACAATTCTTCAAATTTCTGCACAACAAGGCTGCTACTTAGTGCTTACGTTGGCATAGCATCCTCTGGACACATTTAACGGGAAATGAAAAGATAACAAACGTAGCTTTTTTCATCTTTGCGATTCCTCTTCACTCATATTTCACTTGTATATGCTGAGCCTTTTACAGATTAATGTCATTGCGAGGCATAGACTACCGTAGCAACACCAATATGGCGATTTCGTTGTCATATCGATTTTATTTGAACTGACAAACGGTTGCTTAATTGGTAATTCTCCTACCCGAGCGCGTCGCTTCTAATTAAAATGCGTTGTTACGTATTTTATACAAATTTTACACTACTCGGTTAACCGACGACAAATTGTTTCCTTAATTTTGTCGGTTACGCTTTTAGTTTTTGGTTAAACTTCGTTAAGTATCGCCGCACTTGTACTGCAATTATAACATTGTTCTTACTTCTGACACAATACATACATTTTCTCTTCTCAAGAAAATCAAATTATTCTCCTAGATTTAAGAGATCTGCAATCTATTTGTTTCTGAATGCGACATAAAAATATTTGTATTTGGTTAGAAATACTAATAAATGGAATATCAAGCAGCATTTCACAAATGTATGTAATAGGGAAGGTAGAAGTGATTTAAATTTCTAACTACAACCTCCAGGCAAATAGTAATAATAATTACGTTACAAAAAGAAGAACACGTATACCAGTAATAGTTTAATAATTACCAATACCGCATGTTGTGCCTGTGGAATTGATATTAACTACTCTGTCATTATATTAATTCTTCATATTAAATATTGGCTCCTGCTCATAATAAAGACAACTATAAAATACTATTATATTATAAAACATTAAATCTATCTCCATAATTTAAGGCTCTCTAGCGTATCGGATTATTAGCAATAAGACTTATTCAGACAATAATTGGATTTTAGAATAAGGTAGGGGCATAGCGAAATTTTATATTCTTAATTTCTAACTCACAATCATATAGTGATGGCATGCATATACAGTAAGAATCTGATAAGATTACACATTGGAATAAACGAAGTTCTTATTAAACATTATTATTGTCTTATTTGATTCTATTGCCATGGTTACCATATACGTAGATGCACTTTTAATCGCAAACGTGCATCAACTTGTTCCTTTTATTTATCAATGATGTAATTTCCCCCAGAAATATGCATATTGTTTTCAAATAGACCTTTTCTGAAAGGTCTTTAAATTATTTGTTGTTGAGTTTTCCGTATAGATCGATTGTAAATTTTCAACTAGTACCCATTAAATGTAGTAGCAAATTTCCGAACTGGTAAATTTTCATCACATCCACTGTATTAGCTAATTATATGTCATAGACAGTATTCAGTTATTCGTATATTGAAAATCTTGGATCGTTTAAATGTGAGAACGAACGACGGTGATACGGAAAGTAAAGTTAATTTTTGTGAAGGTATGAATACGAAAAGATATTTCTTGAGAAAATACTCAAAATTGCAAGATAAATACACATATTATCTTCAAGACCTGCAAGAATTATTCCAGCATTAAATGACTCTCACTTATTTACTTTGTAGACTGAAAGAGTACCTTAAAATGATAAGTACGTTTTTTTTTAGTGGCCCAATATTTTGAGCGGTAGGCCTCTCCAAACTTCAATTTTTCAATTTTTACTAATATCTCCGAAATTATAACAGATGTGAAACCATTCTTTTAACAAAATTTGCAGCATATTACATGGTCTAAAAGATTGTGTAAAATGTATTTATAAAGCGCTAATAATGGTCATTGAAAAGTTTTGTCTAATATCAATGGTAACCCTCGAAAGAAGTTTCCTGCTGCCATATATATGTCGCAGCCACATAACGTAATCGGTCATTTCATGAATAGTCTCGAGGTATCAGGAAGTGCTGATACGTTATGTAATTGAAAATTATTTCATTAGTTATCTAATAATTATAGACATTACATGAAATGCTGAATTATTGTGGACTCTTAGTGAACGGTTACACAAAGAGTCTGTTTCAACTTAGAGAGTTAGTGTTCTGTATGTACACGATTCTTACAAAGTCTCAAAATGGGGACCAATCACAAGGATGCAGCGCCAGTGATTATTGACAAAGTATAAATGCATATTGAACTATCAAGACCTTTCGTCGAAATTTCAACTGATGGCGACTGGAAACAAAAAAGGGCAGAAGATGTTGCTATAAATTGTTGAAAATTTTTCTGCTCATTGAGCCTCCGACAATTTTACAAAGTGATAACTGATGGGAATTCGTAAACCATATATTACAGTTTTAAAACAACGCTGCTCAGCGCTGTACATTGTTCATGCCACCACAATTCACATATCGCACATTGAATCCGCGGTTCATAAGGAGAATCTTCATACTTTTTATCGCAGCCTGGACAATAATAATAATATTTCTTTACTTTCGAAGTATCTGCTTTTAGTGTGCTAACTTTATTCTTTACTTTAGAACCCCTTGTCAACAATATTTCCTTTTTTCAGTTTTCTTTTTCCTAGAACCCCTCGTCAACAATATTTCCTTTTTTCAGTTTTCTTTTTCCTCCTGTTTACGTGCTCTATCTTTCACAGGTGAGCTAGAGATTTTATTTGAAATAGTTTTTCTTTTATTTGCACCATATTTTCTCTTATTATCTGGAAAAGGTTTTATATCTTGTAGTGTTATGTATGAATTAGAACTCTCACCAAATAAACTGCGTTCCGTATCCAATATTTTAGATACATCCGGTGATATATTTATTACTGATAGAATTTTTATATTTGAACTTGGACCATCTTTTCTGAACTCATAAGAATTTTGGCTGTTTATATTTATTTCAGACGTTATTGCAGCTGCGTATTCACTGTCGTCAAAACTTGAAGGATTATAGAGTTCAATTCCCGTTACCTGGAAACCTTTTATTGCATTATTAACAGTGGCAGCCTTTCCATATGCTGTGCCAAGTAATTGGCATATATTTTTATCTGTTATGACATCTCCTGGATTATTTACTATTACAAGTTTGGGCAAAAAATGTTTTCAACGGACCAAAAAATGATATGTCCAACGGCTAGAGCTTGTGCGATGTGTGCGGTGGCAACCCAACCATAACTATACCGTTAACGCGGCAAAAATTTGTGGCTCCCAATGAAATATGCGAACTATATGATCGTCTAGAAGAAGTAACACTGGAGTGTCTTGAGTTGGCTTCACATGAGTCACAAAATGTTCCAAATATTTGACAAAAGATTCTGAATTCATCCACCCACTAGGTTGAGCTATGCCCATAGTTCCGGGTGGACATCCGTTGAGAAGTTCGTGCTTCATACGATGCCGAGCAAATATTAAAAAGGGAGGGACATACACTCTAGTAGCGCTTATGGCACAAACCACTGTTGTGTTACGTCCGCGCTCTGCTGAAACACTTTGAAATTCCCCGTTGACCCATGGGGGTGACAACTTTCGGCAGTTTTGAAGGCACTGTAGAGAGCCCAGACTCGTCAACGTTAAAAATTCTGCTTGGAGTAAATCCATATTCTGCGAAAACATCCTTTAATATGTAAAAAAATCTTCCCACTGCCACTTTATTAACCAATCCTCTCCAGCTAGTTTACTTGCTTTATTAAATCTATGTTCAATACTATTAAATCTATGTTGACTTCTGCAAACTGAAAAGCTAACATGCGAGTTTGTATAGATGTCCTAGACCTCTGGCGTTAAACTCCTTCAAATAATCAACAAAGTCTTTTGTTTGTTTGACGTTAAAAGTTTTTCGATAGCGTCCTCCGTGAACAGGAAGCTGCTCTTCATTTTTATGTTTTTTTATATCTTCTGGAATCGAAAAATTGTTAGCTGCCGCATTGCAACACATTTCATTATTTTCTACTGCATGTATTGCAGCAATTACATTTATTTCCGACCATTCCTGATGAATGGTCTTTTTCTTGTAATTTCTGGGCATCCTAAAAAAAAACAAGAAGTTTTATCGTGTATTATACAATGCATTTTGTATTGGGGTAAGTTGACGCATTCGTTATCTTTCCCCACACGAAATGCAAGACATAATCTTCAGTTGCAGGTTAAATAGATAATACTACTCTACTATTTTATTGTGTGGTATAAAGCTATTGATATAAGCTCTTGCACGATATGATTGGTCTTTTGTACTTACTTGTAATCATTTAATAAAGCACTAACAAAAGAGAAAAAAATTTATAACACAACGTACAAAAATAAAAATCATGCCGTCAACGGCGGTAGATAAGTAAGATCAATTCGTTGTTGCTGTGATTTAATAGTAGCTACAGACCGCTAGATGGAGGCACCTAGCACATTTTATAGAATACTTTCTGATCAGAGTAAAATAGATTAGTCATCTTACCCCATTCGTCATTTTACCCCAGTCTCCCCTATATCTGGTCAAAAAAGAATAACAGAACAAGGGCAGTGCTCTGGGAGCCCAAAAAAAATTCATACTAGTTATTTATTTTCCTACTCATCATTGTAGTAGTAGATGTAGTAAAAACTACATCCTTGTGGTTGATAGCCATTTTAGGCTATACTGTGTAAGTACCTTGGACAGACAGAACCTCTTTGTATAAAATTCAAGCAATCAGCATTTCTTTGTATAACAGTTCATTAAGGGTCTTACACATTATATCAGCATTTCAACGTACTGTCTAAAATTGTTAGAAAAGTATTGAAACGTTATATTTTAAGAATACACGATTGCGTTAATAAAATGACTAAAGTACGGCAAAAATTCATTTCATGAGAAATGAATTTAATTTATCAAACTTTCATTCGTGTTAGAAAAATGATATAAATTATTTTAAGAATATAATAAAATTAGTACGGCAAAAAGTTTATGACCATATTTAATTTATCACTTCCATTACAGCCAGTATTATAAGTGAGTTATACATTTCTATTAACAATCTATTAAAACTTTTCAGACTAGGTTTAGAATCGTTTCTTTGTGATTCTTGCTGAATAGTAGACAGATAGCATTTGCATACAAACGTACAACATCTACACCTACATGGGCGTGTGTACATGCATACATGTATGCGACATACACAGAGCTCATGATCCCATAAGACTACAATTGATGGCTGTTGTGTAGTTGGTGCTTTGTTTGGCAAACAGTTCTCTCGTGCGAATAGACTCCCGATGGACTCCGAATCGAAGATAGTAAATCTCACAATAAGAGGAGCCCGTTATATGTGTATCTCCACGCCGCCTTACAATAGCACCTACGTCAACCTGACCCTGCGTCCTGGGACCGAAACAATCGCCTCAGGATATCGCCATGTTCACACTGCTTAATACTTTCGAAGAGCAAACATCATGAAAATCAAATGTCATTGCTGTTCGAGAACTGAATAATACATATACTGTTCGTTGTGTGCTGTCTGCCATTGATTTAAGTATAATTTTCAATTATATCTCTCAAGTGAATTTTAGATCTTTCATGTGTATTTGCTTTTAGCGAATACAGTGAAGCGGTAATAAGAGCAAAAAAAAGCGATTGTGTATATATTTGCGTATGTTGAGGAAATATTCCATATTTTAAATCATTATTTTGCTAATTTATCTATCTGTGGCGAAAATAATCATCCAACAAATAATGACACGATTTTAGTAGAAGCTCATCCTTCATCCTAAAATTTGTAAAATACATATACCTTCTTAATTCCTTACTAATTCAATAATAATGTGGCCTATAACTAATTTAGGTGTAGAGGAAATAATATTTTTGGTCATCATCGTAATATAATATAACCCGTTTCAACTTAACATTCTATATACATATGAGTCAAAATAAGTACTGGCTTATTCCACGGTCGATGTAGGATATTTAGCAGCTGATTACTAACAATAAGTTGTATAAGTACCTGCCAATTTCCTCAACGGAATGCAGACGTTGGCCTTTTCAAAATTATTTTGTAAGTTTAATGAGTATAATCACAAAATATCCGGAACGTTTACAGTGCAGTTCGTTAGAGATATAGATACACACATACACGAAAGTGGTTGCTGGACCCCAAAGGAGCACCAGCTGCCGACCGACCGTTAGGTATGCGGCAAAACAGGGAAGTGCACACACTCCCCAGGACAAAGAGGCACGAAACCAGTTGCCCGCACGAGACCGACACCTCACGGAGAGGCCCGGCGAACCGGTGGGCTCCTCTCCCCCGTGCTACCCATGTTAGACAAGTTTTCTTGTCAACGTTGGACGGGTCACCGTTGGAGACGCTTTAGCGAACTCCTACCTCACATTTAACCCCACGGGGCCTAGGCCTCCTTGCGGATGGCTACTATCGGCCAAGCGTGGGAAACGGAATCTGGCCGTGAGGTACAACCAGCCCGCCCGTGAATTAAGCCTGAACTACGGGGACGGCCGGGCAAAAGCCCTACCCCAAAATGCCAACCGCGCCAACCCATTCGCCCCTCCGGCGATCAAGTATCCGCGGCAGCTACAGTGAAACCGTAGGGTCCCAGAGTCACCGAGTTGTTTTAGGATGAAACCGAAGGTTTCCCAACCAGACAACCAGCGGTCGGACTACTTCTCGGCGAACCGACTTTTATCCTCCCCTACTATCTTCGCCAAATTCTCTCGCCACGCCCGTTTCCCTGAGTGTGGCCACCAAGGATGTAGTTCAAAACTATCTAGGAAACGTATTGGTAGTGCAGCTGCAGAGTTCTCTAGGTAAGCGCCGTAGGGTGCCTCACTTACCCACCGTATATTCCGACGGTTAGCGGCCGGACTGCCGGAGCGTATGCCCATTTCTACGCCCAAGCATCCTCCCCTATATACGAAGTCTACTCCCGCCACGCCCGTTACCCTGGAACTATGAGACCAGGGATGGGGTAGTGCAGCCGCAGAGTTTTAAGGGTCGACGCTATAGGGTGAACGCCGACCCGAAGATACACTCATACAGGAAAATGTTATTAGTTTCATCTTTATATTGTGTTGGTAGTGTTGAGAACGTTTCATAAATGAGCGATTTCGAATATTCCTGCCGCTCCAGTTACAAAAAAGATACACACATACAGGAAAATGTTATTAGTTTCATCTTTATATTGTGTTGGTAGTGTTGAGAACGTTTCATAGATGAGCGATTTCGAATATTCCTGCCGCTCCAGACACAAAAAAGTATGGTGATAGTTTTAAATTTCGTCGTTGACTTTACCATTTCCAAAGTATGCTTTCTAACAAAGCGAGGTGACCCACTTGCTATCAAATCTAATATTCATATATGTATCAACTTATTAAATTCATTTATTTTACATACCGTAAATATAGCAAAACCTTAAAATCCATGCATGTTTCCTGTGAATAAGTATTAATTCACATCATATACAGTTGTAATTCTCCAAATACGGGCTGATGATGGCACTTATTAATCGAAACTAGTCCTAAAGCTCATAATATAGTAGACACCTAAAGAGATTACTATTGTCCCAATGTAGTTTATTTAATTACCGATCTCTATAAAATGAACTGCATTTAATTAAATATAGTTACAGTCCACTCAAATTTCACTGATACATAACAATTAATATATCTATATTATGACTTGTAGGCACTTATCTTTTAATCCCAGATATATTTCCACTTGTAGGTTAAATAAAACAGTAATTAATTGAAAATACATTTATTCCAGAATATAAATTATTATTTTCTGGATTAATTTATTCTAATTTATTACTCTTTTATTTGACTTTCAAGTTGAAATGTATCTGAGATTAAGTGCATGACAATTTAAAAGACATATATCTGTGAGTACTTATACCAAATTTAACTTTATCAATTAATGATTTCTTCTTATTGGCGCATGAGGAATGGAAAAGTCCGACGAACCCCTTAAGTGACTTTTCGTTTTCAAATGAATAGAACGTTTACAAAAATAGTTCAAAAGGTCAATCTACTATTTCTAACTATCTAGGAAACGTATTGTTTAGTATTTTTTATATTTTGTTGTATGTACTTTTATTTTGTTTTTGTATTGTATATATCTACACTATTATGACGCAGTTAGCATCCGGCAGTCGTAATAACAGAAACTCGCACCTTGGAAGCGTTCGATATTGTTCATTTGCGTTTGTTCAGAAAGTTAGAAAAAAGGTAGCATGGAATGAATTTGACATATGTACGTATGAAGCACCTACTTTGCACATATGTACATATGCAGAAGTAGATTATGATGTTTCCTTGCTCTCGCATATATGTATACATACATGATTTGATAAACACTGTCGACCTCGAAAGAGCTTGAATCCTACTAGTAATGTAAAATATCGACATAGCTGCCACAGCGTACTATATACATATGAACGGAAAGTACGACGTACGAGACAAGGAGCCAGTGTCTACTATTATGTACTGGTTTTTAAACAGTAGCGAATTAATTATCAATCGCTATTATACTACCACCACAATTATCTAATTTGTATCAGTTAGGTTAAACAAATCTCAAACTGAATTGTAGTATTCCTGGGTAAACCATAAAACCTAAATTAACGTAAACCGCACACCTACGTACACTATAACATCTCCCACTTTCCTTTATGCTTGCAAACTGAATGTACTATCGCGTGCATTTTAAACGACTCAAACTTCAAGCGCTATGGCCGTATACAGCTACTCGAAATATTTGAGAAGTAGCACTGGGCGACTGTAATTAGGGGTCGATAACAAGCAGGAGAAAGATTCGCAATAAATTATATATTCTATGATGATTGTAATACATCCTACATGATTATAATATGATTCGTATTTATTGACGAAATTCGCTGTTTGATATTATGTCTAGAAAATTCATACGCAGTGCAAGTTTAAAATATATTTTTATATCTAATATTACTATTGTGTTTATAGGAAATCTGATGAAGGAAAAACAATGTTTGCAAAACATTAAGAAATGATTAAAATTAAATATCAATTTAAAGAAATATTTATTTCTGAATATATATTAATTTTTTAATAGGACGAAATATATCTAAATAATTATCAGTTGATTTACGAACATTTTATTGGACGAGACAATTGAAAACGTATTGCACGGCACCTGACTGGTCTTTATAAATTAAACATTTTCCAGATAGTTAACGGTTGACAATTAGTTCTACATTAAGAAATTATATTGAATTTAGTTACTTCAGTAGTGCAAATTGTTCTAAGAAATAACTATTATTGGCTTTAAAATCTTATTAAATTAATATAACTGTCGTATTTATACAATCGTTTAAAGTTCTTAAGAATCCGGTAAAACAAACAGCGACAAATATTATCATTAATCTTCTTTTATATAACCATAACGTGCATCTATAAACAACTATATTTCTTCATCAAATTTTGTATTGATAATGTCAGTAAATTACAAGTACTATTTCAATTAAAACCGACTTAAATAAAATTTCACAAAAGGCTAAGAAATAATAGATATTTTAGTATTAGAAGTACACCTTGTTTAATTTGAGACTTCTTGTAAAAAGACGTTAATCACATAATATTTCTATACGTTATCTATTATCGGCTGTTTTAATTAAAACATTGACCACATACTAATAAAATAATATTAAATTCTTCCCATAATTACGTGTCCTAATCTGTAAGTTTATAATTTTTACAATAAATGTTGTTAGATCAATATTTTCCCTGAGAAAAATGATGACATTTTCTCTTATTCAATTAACTTGAGTACGGTCTACCTCTTCGCTCAGTACATCATATTCATGTCAAATAGATTCATAATTCTTTTCGCTTAGATTTCTTTTAAATAGTGTCTACTCTTCGGCCTGCGGCTATACGGCTTATTACAGTTGCCCAGTTATATTTACCTGAATATTGCTCCAAGTAAGGAAAGCCTACAATAGATAAGTTTTATGACAGTTTGAGTCGTTTAAAATGCTCGCGATAGTACATATAGTGCCAACGGCATCTAACCGGCATCAACAATAACTATCCGAAATTAACGTGCCGCCTGCGATTATACGGAATTTGTTGGAAAAGTATCCCTAAGCCAAGTAGTATGGAAACGGTTTGCTTTTAATTAATAATTGCGCGCATATGGTGGTATTTCTCCTCAGCGTTGGTCTGTCAAAAGCACGTGCTTTCGCTTCCAATATCATTTGAAACCCACAATAACATTCCGTTAAAACTGACTATATGCCATTACGGTTAATGTAATATTTCCTGATACTAGTTTAGTTGCATAGTTATTTTGTTTCGTCCTTTCGTTTCATGTTCTCTAATATTCGACAAAAAAATACTATGTATGGTCTAAATGATACCAAAATTTAAGATTGACTTTTTTAATTTTATCTGTTCATATGCATTACTGTATAAAAAAAAACATTAAAAAATGCTTGTAATAGGTACTCATGGTATATTGTTGGAATTACTTCGTTTAATATGAGCCAGTGCTACTTCCGACCTTGCCCATTAGAGGGAATAAGGTTGAAATTAGTGCATTGCCGCAGGTGTCATGCATTATCGGTTGAATGGCGAGTTACGATGAAATTAGGTCTTGCATTCGGAGAGTTGCTGGCAAGATCTAGGAAATCGAAAATACGTGGTCCGCTCCAAATGCTCAATGTACTGTTATTAATAATAATAATAATAATAATAATAATAATAATAATACTAATAACAGTCCTTTATTTTTGTGGTAACATAAATTACAAATTCCCATACTTAATAATACAACAACTGAAAATGAGGCGAAGTTCAGATTGCTACAGTTTGCAGTATCTGTTCTTCCACTTAACCCCACACTTAACCTAACTTATCCTAACAAAGAGAGAGACAAATAACATGAAAATTAGACAAACAATAAGGAAAACAAGCTTAGCAAAGCAGTTGCACATCAGATCACCGACAACCAGTAACCCCACCATCCAACCCAACCAAATAATTCGATTCATTGCCCTAGGAATAGAAACTTGGAGTATTTTCTTTTAAATTCCACAGCCGACACACATGCTTTTATCTCTTGTGGTATAGAGTTATATATATTTGTAATTTGATAGGTATAGCTTTTCTTAAATAGTTCCAGTCGATGCACAGGTGGAGTCAACGTACCTTTAAAACGAATATTGACGTTATGAACATTCGTCCGGAACTCAATTTTATTATACAAATAGGGTGGTTTTCCCGTTTTAACAATAGTGTAATACATAGTAACCGCATGAAGCAACATTCTGTTTTTCATGTTTAGCCACTTTAGATCACGTAATTTATGGGAGATATGTTCTCGTCGCCGGATGCCGAATATTAAACGAAGACACGAGTTCTGGATTTTTTGAATTTTAAATATGTTGATAGATGAAATGCAAGCATTGTATAAGGAATCACAGAAGTTAAGATGATATAAAACGAGCGTTTCACATAATAATTGTTTAATTCTTATATTTAAGAACATTCGATTGCTATATATAATTTTCAAGTCAGCATAAGACCGTTGGATGCATAAATTAATATGTCCATTAAAGTTAATATCATCATCGAATATTATATCTAAATTTCTAACGGTGTGTTTTAAGGGAATGTAGTCATTATCAACAGCTATCCTTACTCTATCGCGATAAGTCGCATCAGTTCTAAATTTTTTAGGACCAAATAAAATTATATCTGTTTTATTTACATTTATACAAAGAGAGTGCCTTCTAGAAATATCAAGAAGTTGTTGTATGTCGTCGTTGAGTTGGTGGCAAGCACTATCTATTTGGCCTGGTAAAAAGGAGTGATATAGTATCGTCCGCATAAAAGTGACATTTACTGAATTTTAAATGATTGATAAATGTAAAAGTATAAATTGAGTATAGAATTGGCCCCAGCACCGAACCTTGTGGTACACCCGCTACAATAGGGATAAAACCAGACTTTTGACGATCTACAACAACACATCTACTCCTGCAACTTAAGTAATTATGTAGTAAATTTTTCGCACCTGGTCCTAGACCAATATGATATAAAATTGCCGCCATAACTTCGTGGTTTATAGTATCAAATGCTTTCGAGTAATCAAGCAAACACATTATTGTAAGCTTTCCATCATCACAACTCCTAATTACATCATCCACTATATGAGATAAAGCTGTATTACAGCTAAAATATTTCCTAAATCCAGACTGTACGGCTGGTAAAATATCAGTCGATGTAATATAACTTTTTAGCTGGGATTCGATTATTTTCTGAGCCACTTTTGATAAGATAGGACGAATACTTATAGGTCGCAGATCACTATAATCATGAACAGTATTTTTTCTTGATAACGGTATGACCATGGACAATTTCCAGCATGAAGGAAACTCGCCCATTCTAATACAAGTATTAATGATTAATGTTATGTATGGCAAAATATGGGGGCAACATAATTGTATAAAATTAATATTAAGTCCATCTATTCCGCTAGAATTTGTTTTAATCGATTATATCATATTAAATACGGTTTATTCATTAACAGTTTCAAATTGAAAATCGTTGTTATTCAGTCTGGAATTCAAATAAACATCGTAAATGTAATCATCTGGTTGAGTTAAAGGAATAGAAGTCTGGAAAAAATCATTAATAGCGGCAGCATTTTTTAAGTGAGTAGGAATTTCAGCCCTATGTTTATGGATAATACCCGAATCACGCAATAATTTCCACATATTTTTTGAATTATTAGAACAAATGTTAGCTTGATGCGCCAAATATGCACGCTTTTCTCTCTTTATTGCTTCTGTAGTAAAATTGCGTAAGGATTTATAATAATTCCAACGAGCTGGTGAATTATTCTTTTTAAAAGATATGAAAGCACGATCTCTCAAAGCTTGCATCGTCCGGATTGTATCAGTTAACCATGGTGCGGGTGGTTTAGTGAATCGCGAAGTTATTAATGGCATATGACACGCCATTAAGACTACTAAATTATCAGTTAAAAAGTTTGCCATAATGTTTACATCATGCATATCGTACATGTGATAGAATGGTATACTAAAAAGATCGGACTGAAAGCTATTATAACTAAAATATTTAAGCCTTCGATATGTTCTAATATGGTTCTATTTTTTTTGTTGCAAATTTTAATTGCACAGAAGATCAGTTCATGGTCTGCAAGATGTACATTTTTAACTCCAGAATTTGACACAAGATTTCTATCAGAAACAAAAATTAAATCGATTAATGTCGAGCTAGTGGAGGTAATACGTGTAGGAGATTGTATAATTTGCGTCAACCCAGAGGAAGCCATAGCGTCAATCAGTGCAGTTGCTGGTAGGCTATCGTACGTACTTACATCAATATTGAAATCTCCAAGTAGAATGATATTGTCACAACAAGGCCCCAACTCCGACAGGGTAGTCTCAAGTTCATCGATAAAGTTATCATACCTGTAATACGGTGGTCGATAAATATTTCCCACAATCAAATTTGTTACATTTAATTTAACAGATATCCACAATTGTTCTATAAGTTGAGAACATTTAATTATTTTATAAGGTATATTCCGCTTAATGTAAACTGCTACGCCGCCCCCGCGACCAACCCTGTCTTTTCGTATGAGTATTACAGTCGTTTACAGGGTGATTTCAACAACTAGAAACGTTTTTGTTTTTTTTTCCACTACTGCGTGCGCGTTTTTTTAAAATTCACTCCTTATAGGGGTGAAAGGAGATGGCAAAGTTTCTATGGGTGACAATATTTTTATGGTATGCTCTGTTTGTATAGTTCATTGATTTATATATAAACAGAGTAACGTATATATTCGCTTAAAATGAAAAACTATAAATACCTCCATACACTACGCGAGCAAAGCCGCAGGCAGATAGCTTGTAATTAATAATTGAAAGATTTAAAATGACAAATAAAACCAACACAATTTATAGAATAAAATAACATATTAATTAATTTATATCCATGAAATTCAATGAATAATTATATAATACAATAATGTGATCATGTACACAACATAAAGAATGAAGCAGCATACGAAATGTATGTACATTATTGAAAATAAGGATACTAAATTTTACGTTTCTTTATTGTTTTCTAATATTTTATCTTAAAATATGACCTCTCTTGGTAATAGTAAAGCATTATTACTACTTTGATAGAATTTACATAAAATGAACGATTAGTTAATAATTTATATGGATTAGTTTACTGTTCACTAATAAATGTATTCACAACATATCTAGGTTCAGCCCTCAGCGGAACATAGGCAGTATGAATTGCAACAGCGTATTCCTCTCTTCGCGTTGTAGCTTATGTTTGGCGTCACACAGGCATGTGCAGAATTCTGTTGAATTTAAACCAAGCGAGGATACAGTTGTTGGCATATTCGTTCGGTATACGTAATTTGCCCATATGTTCAGATTACAGATATATAACGACTTATCAGAAAGTGCTCAAGTCTCTTTGTGAAAATCGAGTATCTTCGATAGATAAGTCAGGTCGTTATATCTCGAATTTATTATTATTTTTGTGGTCATAGCTGCTACGCAAACGGAAAAGTAATTCTAAGAAATAATAAAATAATAACGATTCTTAAAAGATAAAAGTAAATAAAGTCACTAATTCTGCAAAATAAATTTTAACCGTAATGTAACTTTATGGAGGATTTGAAAATGCCGGCCCCTTTTACCAAACAATAATCGAGCCTATTCTAAAACTCTAGCCTCACTCCCTCTAGATTTCTAGGGGTTATTCTCGCGAAAATTAATAATAATTTTTGTTAATACGTTTTACACAACAAATAAGGTGCAACTCCTAAGTAACGTTGGTTTCTTGGATCACCTCTGGGAGCTAAATTGGAACGAATTAATATATTTCTAGCACATCTTGTGATTTTTTATAGAATTGAGGACAGAACCGTTAGTAAGTTTTTATTCTTGGTCGGTGTTTAGGCGGCAACGAATATATTGTTATATCGAACTGAAAACTGCACCTACTCAGAGAGTATTTTTCGTTACTTTCAACTAAATTACGATATTGTTTTTATACAAATACATAATGAAACCTTACCTTTTCGCTGTTCTGGGTTTACATTGGGGATTACGTTTTAAAAATCTGTGGAGCCAATACTGTGCAAACATTTTATTGTTATGAAAACAATTTGGTATGTTATTAGCACGTCTCAAGCTCTTTTAAGTACCTACCGCATTTCACCCTCAAGATTTTTCTAGTTTTCTTCTTCTAAATATCTTATAGGCTTACTTCTTGATACTTTGTGGGTATTACTTTTGTCTTCACTGCCATGCTAGACTCCATCGTCCTTAATAGCGCATTCCAATTGACTTTGTTTCCAGGTACACTGCTAAGGCTACATTTCCGCTATCCGTAAAATGTGTAAAGTAATAAGGCCGTTGTGATACTGCTCTACAATGATATCTCGAAATGTTTAAGAAAATAATAATATCAAAAGGAAAATAAATAAAAATTCAATTTCTCTATCTTTCGATACTTCTTCATATATGTAGAAGGCCAAACAGAAATTATAGACTAATTTGATTAAACAAGCTAATGAAACATTTAAATTAATTGAAGGACATCCGGCGTCTTCTATACTATGAATACCCGCTGCACTAGTTAAGAACTTCCAGTGATGCAATTTCCTTTGAATTAGTTGCTAATAAATGTTGAAAGAGATAACCATATTGCGGTACGTGGCCACATTACCTGTGGTTATCTTAATTTACTTTAAAACTTAAACAAAATAAACTACAAAATCTGTATCTCATTACAACCATATTAACCTATCACCGTCTACCAACTTATTTATCCTCTACGGTGGTTTACACGACAGAGATATTTACTTTCACAGTTTCTCAAAAATTGCGTTGCCATTTAGAATGATGGCTTATCAACTGATCTCAGTTTGGAACTGGTACAGTGCAATAACTGAACCAACCAAAACTTCTTATACTATAACTTGATCTATAATAAGTAAAATTTCATATTTCGATTAACGAAAAATATGTCTAAGGAGCTCAAATGCTTTTCTTTTCTTAATACACCATCTTTACGTTCTTTATTTGTTAAAAACCCTGCTTATTTGAAGAAGTTGAGTGAGAATTTGTAGTTTGTTTAAATGCATCAAACATATGTACAAGAATAAAATAAACATATCTATGTACAAGAATAAAATATTATATAGTTTTATATAATTTTATAGCGAGTGTGCTAGTGAATAGCCTAACTTCGTACATTTGCGAAAGTTAACCTTGGTATCAATTTCTTCTTCTTTGGCTTCCTATATTATACTTAATTAGAACAACGTAATGAAGGAGAAGACATTCACTCTGTAGTGCATACGTCGAGCTTAACAGGCTCAAGTAAACATTCAACTGGAGCAACTTAGTTTGATCTATCGTATTCTGCTTACCTTCCTGTAATATCAGTAGCTATAAACAGCAGTACACAAAACTTCAAATGATTGTATCACTTTCCGATAGAAGGCACATTGTGCTCCTGAGGCCTAAAGTCACTAGATAAAAAAAGTAAGGCGAACTTGCATCCATTTTGCCTCCAAATGTATGACATAAATGTAGAAGACAACGATATAAATAAATAAACCAAACAGAATTTAGTACTCACCTACTTAAAATTTACGCGGAAATCACACGAAATAAATTTCAACTGATTTCATTGTCAAATTAAACTAAGGTTATTGACATCTGCAACGCCATTTTGCCTCCAAACTGCTTATATACGGACTTAATGTATTGCGTTACTTTCTTTTACCTAGTGACTTTACTGAGGCCTTCGTGTTCACTGGCGTAACAATTTTAGGTTATATCTGGCAGGCCATCCTTGAATTTGAAGTGTATGTCATATCCGGGAACATTATATTTGCCAATTCATTGCTATTTTTACAACTCAAGTGTGGTTTGCATAGTGATTCAATAAATTTCCATAAATAAATGGAAAGGCTGTACACTTTATTTGTTAGAAGGCAATGGGCGACTACGAAAAACAAAAAGCAAGACTTCAGAAACTATGGTAAACTGTTTTAGCTGAGAAAGCTTCCGACGGTGATTGTTCGCGCGAATTAAATAATTTAAATGTTTCGTAATTATTCTTCACTTTTATACATACACATTTTAGTAGTATAAGTCATGTCAATAATAATACATTTTTTACCAGAATACCTTCCAGCTAATCTAGGAATTTCCAAGTGCAAAATATCTACGTGCTTCACACAAAGGGATGTTAGGAATTAACAGGTTCAGAAATGTGTCAATACCGCCATAAAACCTTTCTAGCAATTCACCCTCGGCTGATTCTTCTGGAACTAGCCGGGTTTTTCCAATTCTTAACCGATGTACATTTTATGATGCGAGGTTTCTTGTTAGTAACTTAGACAGAAGTAAGACATAACGGTCGTGAATAGCGTCGAGTATAGATAGTAATAAGTTAGAATAGGAACAATTGTATATAGTGAATAAAGTACATTAACTGCAGGAAGTTAGTTTGTGTCACTACCTAAAACACGGTGTAACTCCGTTAAGTTACTGGTCCTTCGAACCTAAAAAAGAAGACGTGCCACCGACACACATCATCTCGGAACCGTCAAGATCAACAGATCGCAACATTGGTCCTTCGAGCCGGATACAGCACATCACAGAACACAGATAATACAGGTTAGTGGCGCACAATCAATAACTTCCTATTCGTTAATCCCATTCATTTAAAATTATCCTAAATTACGTCTATACTTGCAACCATGCCTTCAAATGAGCAAAAAGAACAACTAAAACAAATGAAAACAAAAAGAACCGTTATCAAAACCGCGATTACCAAATTCTCCAATCATGTGGATTCAATCGACACGTCTGCAGTAGATCGAGATGACCTCCAAAGTCGTCTAGAAAGGGTAACAAACATTTTCAACGAATTTTACGAAGTACAATCTCAAATCAGTTATTTAGACGAAGAGGACGATTTAAATCAAGAATGGCAATCTGTCGAAGATCCGTTCTTTCAAGCCAGTAGCAAGGCAAGGAAATTACTCAGAACATCTTCATCTAACGAACCCAACAATCCAATCAAACCATCTTCGCTCAATGAAGGCAACAATATTATCAGTGAACAAGTTCGTTTACCAAAAATCTCTCTTCCGCATTTTTCTGGGTTAATTGAAGAATGGTTCTCATTTCAAGAAACGTTCTCATCCCTCATTCACAACAATGATCAAATTAGCGAAATACAAAAATTTATTTATTTAAAATCATGTCTGCAAAAGGATGCTGCGGCACTTATCCAATCATTAGACATTACGTCAGCAAATTACAAGGTAGCATGGGATTCATTAATTGCTAGATATAACAACAAGAAATTAATTATTCAGCGACATATTGATGCCATTCAAAACTTGCCAGTAAATCTGAGAGAAAACGCAACTCTCTTACGTCAAGTAGTAGATGGTTGTAATAAAAACATAAACGCGCTAAAGGCACTAGGCCGTCCAACCGAACACTGGGGCGATCTTTTAATAAATATTCTTACAAAAAAATTAGATCGCACTACATGCAAGGAATGGGAAGCTAGCCACACAAGGGACACCATTCCAACATATGACGATTTGATCAAATTTTTAACTCACAAATGCAATACTCTAGATGCCGTTAGTACTATCAATTCAAATGAAAGTAAAATACCTCAAGCTAAACGTACCATAGCCAATGTTACCACTCAGAAACCTACATGTCAGATGTGCAAGAATAATCATCAAATTTATTTTTGTCAACAATTCCTGAAGCTACTACCAGTAGAACGTGTAAAACAGGCAAGGTCCTTAGGGCTTTGCAATAACTGTCTACGAGCAAATCATAGCACCAGTAATTGTCATTCAAATAGCAAATGTAAAAAATGTGGATCTAAACATAATAGCCTCTTACACATCGATTCAGAAGTTCAACCCTCTAATTCGACTACTTCGTCTGAATCACAAACTACATCCACCGTCACAAATTACACATCACACTCCGCTGTCTCACAAGTACTGTTATCTACAGCAATTGTAAGGATCAAAACAAAGAAGGGAGATTTCATTCAATGTCGAGCGTTACTTGACTCAGGTTCGCAGTCAAACTTTATCACTGAAAGTTTGTTAGAAAAACTAGAACTACAACATAACATTACCAATATATCTGTTGTAGGAGTTAATAAATCCACATCATTAATTAACAAATCAGCTAAGGTTCATTTAATGTCAAGAATAAATAATTTTTGTGCAGATATAACTTGTCTTGTATTAAGAAATATCACAAACCCACTTCCGCTGACATCATTCAAAAAAACAACCATTCCTACCCCAAACAATATACAATTGGCTGATCCAGAATTTCACATAAGCAGCGCAATCGACCTGTTAATTGGTGCAGAACTCTTCTGGGACTTAGTATGTGTAGGACAAATCAAACTCAATAAGTCTTCTCTATGTCTACAAAAAACACATCTAGGGTGGATTTTATCTGGGAAGATACATAACGAGCAATCACAGTCAACCGTTAGTTGTCATAGCGCAGCATTAGATGATCTAAGTAATCAACTCGAGAAATTTTGGTGTATAGAGCAAGTAGAAGATACAAGGCCGTCATCGCCGGAAGGAAGGGCATGCGAAGCTCATTTCCTAGCAACCTATAGCAGAAATGAGAATGGAAGATTCATAGTACGGCTTCCATTCCGCGATAACAAGTTAAATCTAACTAATTCAAAGGAAATAGCCATCAAACGGTTCTATAGTTTAGAATCCAAACTATCAAAACAACCTGAACTAAGAATTCAATACCACCAATTCATGAAAGAGTATGAAACCTTAGGTCATATGTATTTAATTGACGATGGTTCAGAAGGCTCACAGCGAAACTCATTCTATTTACCGCATCACGCAGTTATAAAGGTCGACAGCGCAACCACAAAACTGCGAGTCGTATTTGACGGTTCAGCCAAATCGGCATCTGGCATATCTCTAAACGACACACTCATGGTAGGTCCTACAGTACAACAGGAACTGTTCTCAATTATTTGTCGTTTTCGTACACACAATATAGTCATTACAGCAGACATAGAAAAGATGTATCGACAAATCAAGGTTCACCCAGACGACACCAGGTTTCAGAGAGTTTTATGGAGATTTCATGCACACGAACCGTTAAAAACATATGAATTAGCTACGGTAACATATGGAACGGCACCTGCACCATTTCTAGCAACACGAGCGTTAAAACAATTGGCGCTAGAAGAAGCTGTACGATTTCCAGTAGCAGCAGCAATCACACAACGCGACTTCTATGTGGATGATCTACTCGCAGGGGCTGCCACGAAACAAGAAGCAAGAGATATTGTCCAAGACATAAACAAAATGCTGCGGATGGGAGGTTTCGTACTGCGAAAATGGGCTTCTAATGCACCAGAAATATTAGCCGACGTTGGGGACAGTTCAGGCACATCATTATTAACACTAGATCCCGACAGCACAATAAAAACATTAGGACTACAATGGCATTCTGCGACAGATACGTTACAGTATAAGGTATCGAATCCGCAATCAGGGTCTCCGATTACCAAACGAAAAATTTCATCCAAAACAGCACAAATCTTTGATCCTCTGGGTTTGTTAGCGCCCATTATAATCAAGGCAAAAATGTTGATGCAAGAACTGTGGCAATTGGAGGTGCATTGGGACGAATCAGTTCCAATTCACATTCATTCGACATGGAGACAGTATGAATCAGACTTAGAGGCTTTACAGAAGTTACAGATACCTCGAGGTGTTATAAATACAGAGTCATATGAGTTCATCGAATTACATGGATTCTGCGATGCTAGCGAGCGTGCTTATGGCGCCTGCATCTATGTCCGTGTATATTGCAATGAGGGTATAGCAAGTAACCTGTTATGTTCCAAGTCACGAGTGGCTCCTACAAAGAGTACTACTGTACCACGCCTAGAATTGTGTGGTGCTGTACTTCTATCTAATTTAATGTCAAGAGTAAGAAGTGCACTAAACATCAGAATCAGAAAGGAATTTTATTGGACTGATTCTACCATAGTGCTTGCATGGCTGAAATCAAGGTCAAAAACATGGAAAACGTTTGTAGCAAATCGCATAGCACAAATTCAGGAACTCACTAATACCGACAATAATTGGTATCATGTGTCCACATTGGAAAATCCAGCAGATTTAGTATCTCGCGGAACTACTCCAACGGAACTAATAGAGAGCAGCTTGTGGTGGAATGGACCTGACTGGCTGAAATCAGGTTCTGAACCACCATGTGATACTACAGAAGAACAAATTAACATTCCAGAGACCGAAATCTGTGAGACAGTAGTCACAATGTTATCAAGTAAGGAACCTTTTATGATTTTTTCAAAATATTCCTGTGTTGTAAAAATGCAGCGTGTCACAGCATACTGTCTTAGATTCATATACAACATGCGAGCTCGAGTAGCAAATCGGAGAACAGACGTATCTATTGAGTCATTAACAGCTCGAGAAATTACAGAAGCAACCCATCGGTTAATTCGCCATATTCAACACAGCGCATTCAACACAGAACTACATGCGTTGTTAGCGAAGAATGCAATTCCAAAAAACAGTCGTTTACTTTGTCTCAACCCATTTCTAGATGAAATTCAACTGATTCGAGTCGGCGGGCGACTGCAGAATGCAGATATACCGTTCTCAACAAGGCATCCCATTGTACTTCCAAACAATCATGTGTATACGAAGCTGTTGATAAGGCATATACACGAGGTTCAGTTTCACGCAGGGATTCAAGCAACCTTGGCCGCGGTGAGAGATTCGTATTGGCCGCTGTCAGGAAAAAATACGGTGAAGCAAGTGGTAAGAAACTGTACTACATGTTTCAAGGTAAAGCCGGTTGCGTATCAACATCTCATGGGTAACTTACCAGCTTTCAGAGTACAATCTGCCCGACCATTTGTCAATTGTGGTACCGACTATGCAGGCCCACTCGTATTACGGGAGACAAATCGACGTCGATCAACGTCCAGTAAGGCGTACATTGTTCTATTCATATGCCTATCAACGAAGGCAGTTCACATAGAACTGGTAACAGACTTGACATCCTTATCATTCATAAATGCATTGAAGAGAATGATGGCCAGACGAGGACGAGTCGACAACATCTACTCAGATAACGCTACCAACTTCACGGGTGCTAACAAGGAGCTGAAGCAATTACGTGACCTCTTCAATGGACAAAGAAACAGGAAACTCAATGAATTTTTGGTATCAGAACAAATTCAGTGGCACTTTATACCACCCCGATCACCACACTTCGGAGGTATTTGGGAGGCCGCAATAAAATCCATAAAATATCATTTAAAAAGAGTAGTTGGAAACTCAGTTCTAACATATCAAGAAATGTTCACGATGCTCATTCAAATTGAAGCTATTTTGAACTCTCGCCCATTATGTCCATTGTCACCAGATCCCAATGATCCAACTCCTTTAACACCAGGTCATTTCCTCATTGGCGCGCCACTAACATCAATTGTGGAACCCAATCTGTTAGAATTAAAATTAAACAGTTTGTCACGATATCAGCTCATTGAAAGAATAAAACAACACTTCTGGAAACGCTGGCACAAGGAATACCTACAAACCTTACAAGTGCGAAACAAATGGAGACAAGGTGGTAGTCAACAACTCAAGGCTGGAGATTTAGTGATGGTTCACGACGACAATGCGCCACCACTACAATGGAATGTTGGCCGAGTGATCGAATTACACCCAGGAGAAGACTCTATTTCCAGATGTACTACCATAAGAACTACGCGAGGAACATTTAAAAGAGCCACTTCGAAATTATGTGTGCTTCCTATTGAACATGTGTAGCAAGTGTAGTTAGTCATTAGTGTAAGTTATTTCTATTTATTTCATTTGAAAGGCAACGCTTTCAAGGCGGGCGGAATGTTCGCGCGAATTAAATAATTTAAATGTTTCGTAATTATTCTTCACTTTTATACATACACATTTTAGTAGTATAAGTCATGTCAATAATAATACATTGTTTACCAGAATACCTTCCAGCTAATCTAGGAATTTCCAAGTGCAAAATATCTACGTGCTTCACACAAAGGGATGTTAGGAATTAACAGGTTCAGAAATGTGTCAATACCGCCATAAAACCTTTCTAGCAATTCACCCTCGGCTGATTCTTCTGGAACTAGCCGGGTTTTTCCAATTCTTAACCGATGTACATTTTATGATGCGAGGTTTCTTGTTAGTAACTTAGACAGAAGTAAGACATAACGGTCGTGAATAGCGTCGAGTATAGATAGTAATAAGTTAGAATAGGAACAATTGTATATAGTGAATAAAGTAAGTTCGTTAAGTTACTGGTCCTTCGAACCTAAAAAAGAAGACGTGCCACCGACACACATCATCTCGGAACCGTCAAGATCAACAGATCGCAACAGTGATGATGACTAGATTGCTGAATCTAATATTGATGAACCGGACGAGGCCAATGTGCAAGATGACGAAATGGACATAACTACATGAAAGCGAAAAAAGATGGAACCATGAAGGAAAGCACAGGAAACATGTATTAGATAGAAAAGAAGATGGTACCAACTGGAGAATAGAGTGCCACTATCCAATGTTCATATAAGAAGTCATAACATTGTTACAAAATTACCTACCATAAGATCTCGCGCATATACGCAAGGTGTTCAATCGCGAATGGAACGCCGGCTAAAACTGCTAAATCAAAATATGCTAAACTCGATAGTCGTAAATACAAATATTTACATAAGGAAGCTAATCCAAAACGAACAATATGACTATAGTAGAAAAGAAACAATATTAACAGAAATAAAAGCTGTAAATGGATTACTGTATATAGTAAGCGTAAAACACGTAGGCAGTATGAATCTTAGTGAATTATGCGTGACTGATGAAAACGGTGTAGCTATTTTCCAGAAACAAATAACTATAAATGGATTTCGTTTTTATGTAGATCCATCAGATTTGATGATATTCACTCAAGAGAAGAAAGACGAAAACTGGATAATTTGTGCACTACGAGAAATTTTTGAAAATGTCGTTAGCAATTCCAAATCAGCGTACACGATAGATGGTGAGTTGACAACACTGTATGTGCAGATATTGTATGTATGTATATTGCAAACAAACTAGCCAAATATGATTTGCAAATATTTACGCTAGTAGACGCCAAGAGATATTATGTTACCAATTTAGAAATATATCAAGGTGTTCGGCCGAATGGACCATACAAAATCAACACAAACACAGACGATATCGAAAGAATGCGTGAACCAATATATATAACACAGGAAGAAACATCACAAATGATAATTGGATATGAAATTATGGAAAATATGCTTTCAGATTAGCGCCTAACGATTGTTGGTAACTTGCGCAAAAACAAAAAGGTACTTCCGAGAGAGTTTATAAATACTAAAAACAGAGGCTATACTATATTTGGTTTCCAAACGAGACACCACAATACTATAATATATTCCAAGAAAGAATAAATGTGTACATCTTGCACCTATAATGCATCATACTGACAAAATAGCTATAGGGGATCAAAGGAAACCTGAGATTATTTCATTTTACAATCTAATGAAGGAAAACGTGGACACAGCCACATAGCCACATACATAGCTGGGTAAATACAGTGTAGCAAGGAGCAAAGACGCTGGCCATTGGTGGTGTTCTATTGACCCGTTGAATGTTGCGGGAATAAATGTAGCTATAATTTTTTGTTCTCAGTACCCAGCCGTTCAGAACAAGAGAACATTCCTGAATCAATTAAGACTGGCATTAGTGAAAGAACATTTGAAAGGCCTTGCTTCAAATACTCATTTACCTACAGCAACAAAAGGAAACGCCAAAAAATTTGCTGGACTGCCAGCTGAAGACACTGAACTGTTGGTCCGACCAACACAAGAAGGCACCGTTCGTTCTGCATCAAGAGAAGAAAAAGTTGATACTTCTGTGAAATGCAAATGCATTTGTTTACAACATTCCTATTATTTGTGTGTCAATTGTTCAAAAAATATTGAAAAACATAAGGATAGTTTGATAAATACATGTTTCAATAACATAATAATTTTGGTTTATTTTTTGTAGTAAAAATTTAGTTGTACCACAGTATAAGCTTTATTCAAAAAAAATATTTTAGTTATCGAAGTACCTGCCGTTAGAGGTGCAGGCCCATGAGGCAGGCGTGCAATGGTGTAATTTTACGTATGCACTTTAGCGTTAAAAAAGGATTTACAGAAAATTTTCGCTGATATTGAAACTTGTTACCATAGAAAAAAACCCTACAGACTCATTATAATTTACTTCAATCATAACAGAAAACGTCTCTAAGCATGTAAGCCTCTGAACTACTTTTATTCTATTATATCATGTTGATTGACGGCCCTTAAGAGATGGCCGAAATGGACATGCTTTACCTCTTGGTTTCATTTAACGACCAGAAATTTTCATTATCTCTGGTAAAATTCGAAAAATTAAGCACAATTCACTTAATGAAAAGTTCAGAACGCGAAGCGTAACCAGCCCCGTCATTAGTGCAATCTTTGTGTTATATTAAAGAGCACGCACCCCTCATCGCAATGTCCGTTATTACGATTATACCGTCCTCTTTCAACTGCGGCAGTTACTTTAATGACGCGGCGTCGACTCGTCGACGAAAAACGAACAAAAGATAGCACCAATTAGTTTCCTCCAATTTTTCCGAATATACCGGACAAACAAAACGCCCGCGTTTTAATATAAGGATTTCCTCCGGGCTAACTGTAGAGCAGTTTAAATATTTAATTAACTAAGTCAATTATTCATTTGCGTACGTATATAATTGTACGATAACAATAACATTCAATTCACCGTACGATTTGATATGTTCCCATTGGGTTTTCGAATAATGTACAATCCATTTCTTTGGAAACATTATTTATTATTTCAATGTTGTTGTAGTGTATTATGAAAGTACTTACAATTAGTGAGATATCTACAACGATCGTGACAGTTTAAAATGGCATAAGAATAGTTAGGACATCACAGTGTTTTGAAGTTCGCTGAAATAGACAAATTCTCTTATATGAAAGTTTACCTTTTACTTGTTTAAGTATATCAGAAATGTGAGATAGTTAACCAACTTCTATGGAGCACGCAAATTATAAATAGCTGTGAGCTGTATCACGATTATGAGATATTTGTCATCAACGTCAAGCACACAATCATGAATGATAGTGTTCTTTGCCATTGCAACGGCGTGAATCGCAGCATTTTCATATAGCACAAGCACACCACGTGGCTTTTCTCTATAGCTGTACAACATGTTTGTGAACGATAATTAAAGTTAAAATTGGTTAATAGAATACTATTATAATCCTATACATAATTGGATGATGAAACCAAAACCCAGACAGCACAAAGTCGTGTGAATAATTTCATAACTAATAGCATATGTGAGAGCAATCAGAATTCCACCGCCAGCAGGTTAACCAAAGAACACCTCCTGTCACACCTAATACTATTATAATTCGACGGTAATACTTATGGAATCATCAAACCATGTTTCTGTAATAACTCCACAAGTAGCAAGAAAAAAACGGATGGGTTTTAGCACGAAGTGCTCTAACATTTTGGTAATACATAGATACACTAGATTGAGAGCTGTTGGACTGAATCAGTATAAAGAAGAAATAATGGAAGGTATAATTTTGTTATATTTTACTTTTAGATTTGTTTCTCCAGCCTTTATCCGATTCTGCAGCTCTAATTTGGCCTGTTTGTGTATCTCTATTTCCATGGGAGTCTTGTCACGAGATATTAATAAACAAGAAAATTTACTTTAAAAGCGCAAAAACAAAAAGGTACCGAAACAGAGTTTATAAATACTAAAAACAGAGGCTATACTATATTTGGTTTCCAAACGAGACACCACAATACTATAATATATTCCAAGAAAGAATAAATGTAATACATCATTAATTGCACCTATAATGCATCATACTGACAAAATAGCTATAGGGGATCAAGGAAACCTGAATTATTTCATTTTACAATCTAATGAAGCTATCAGAAAACGTGGACACAGCCACATAGCCACATACATAGCTGGGTAAATACAGTGTAGCATATTTTAAGCTGTTTATGACCCGTTGCAAAGACGCTGGCAGTGAATTGAATCATTGGTGGTGTTCTATTGACCCGTTGAATGTTCGGGAATAAATGTAGCTAATAATTTTTGTTCTCAGTACCCAGCCGTTCAGAAATTTATCCGAGTGAACAAAAGAACATTCCTGAATCAATTAAGACTGGCATTAGTGAAAGAACATTTGAAAGGCCTTGCTTCAAACACTCATTTATGTCCTACAGCAACATTTGGGAAACGCATGAAGGACAATAGTAAAAAAAATTTGCTGGACGTTCTGCTGAAGACACTGAAGACAAACTAAAAACAAAAAGTTAAACTTTGGCGCCAAATAAATTAATTCATTTTTACCATACAAATTAAACTAATCACCGTTCGTTTGCAAAAATTTTAAAAAGAAAAGAAATAGTTTGATAACTTCTGACGTTCTACAATGCAAATGCATTTGTTTACAACATTCCTATATATGTATATGGTCAATTATTCAAAAATATTGTTTGTATAAATTGTATCAAAAATCATATTGAATTTTTTTAATCTAAAAATTCCTAAAATACTACACAAACACAGTTTCTCCACATACGTTTGGAAAATGCATTTAAATAAAATAACTGTTTCTAAAAAGCGAAATTTGATTTATTGTAAGTAAATTTTTAATTTAGAATTATCTTTCTTTAGTTTACCAACAAAATATTTATAAATCATCTAAAACCGCTTTATTGTATTATTTTTACTTGAGATATCCAGCTTTCAAGTTAAAATTTAATAAGTTCTATATAATTAAAAACGATTTGTCACTCAACAGTCTGCATAATCATTTTAATGCTTGAGTTTATGTTAATATTCAGGTAGCGCAGACTAAAATGAAACTACATCACGTTACTAGGAACACACATAGGTATCACATAAGTATTGACAATTAACAACTTTAGCAATCCCTATTAAAATTCTAAAATCAGCCACGTAAAAGACGAATTAAAAATAATCGATGCGTTTTCCAGGAAAATCACAGAATGAAACATGAGAAGATCATTCTCATACTGAAAAGTGGAAAATTGCTAGAAAATTTCTTTCGCTGCAAATTACTAAAAACGCTCACAAGGAACAACTAGATGATAGGAAGTTTAAATTACACCAGTATAAATTCCAAAATCGCAAATCTACCTTAGTGCACATAGAAACGGTAATACATATCATAAATAAATATGTATAACAAATGGCATAAGAAAATGTTTTATCAGTTTACTTATATGAAAAGAAAATTTTAGAAAACATTTTACCAAAAGATCCTTCAATCGGCAGCAAATGGGATGAGTTGCGGAAGACACCTACAATAAACTAACTATCACACTATCACCAGATGTCCTCATATCTAAGATGATTCAATGAATTGGAAAACTATCCAGAAGATGATTTTGATTTATGAGATGAGAAAGAACAGACAGCAACCAGGCGAGCTATGAAATAACTTTATACATATACTTTTATTCTATTATATCATCTGCTTATGGTACAAAAAGAAGACAGGATTGTTACGGTCAGCATCCAAAATCTAAGAAAAAGGATTTTGGTTCCGAAATTATTCAAAAAAAGAATTGCGGTTCCAAGTATTCAAGATAAGAAAATAAGATAAGTACATTATACGAGTGTTTGTCTTCGTGTGATGTTTCCCTTTTTAAATTCCTTCTATTTGTTTACGAACGGGATGAATAAAAGTCGCTTTACTATACAATAATCGGCTGCCTGCACAAATTGAATCTTTTATCTGTTGTTTTTTAAACTCGACGAATATCTGACAAAAAATGGCTTGTTTTCAAAAAAGCCATTATTTCATAGGTTTAATTCACGTCAATGGCAATGTCCAAACAAATTCCAAACAGCGTGCTGGCCCAAATTTCATTGGTACGGGCGACTTTTTAATATGATATTTATAGGAGATCCATTTATTTCGTGCTATTTTTAACGTTTTGCGATTTATTAAGCATAAGAAGAAGCTAATGAAGCTAATGCAAACCGTAGTATCTACGCTATAAAGAAATTATAATCTCATATAATAGCTATACATACAATCTTTGTAACGTTTTCACTTTGAGTATTGAAAAAGAGCCGTACCCACAACCCAGTTTTGACTAATTACAACATAACTAGAAGGGTTTAGTTATTTTAAACCATTGTTACGAATTTTAACATGTTGTTTAGTTTATAACAGTTCCGCTCAAACTCTTTCAACTGCTAATAGGCAGTTACTTAAACAAGATCCAAATGACTCGGCTGGCGAAAAATACAGAAACCACCCTATCTCAGTAAAATGAGTTTCTATTTATATGTATATATAGTAATTACAAACTATTCTATATTTGGCTATATCTACCTATTAGAAAAACGTAAAACAGTAACAAAGATAGCACCACATTAGTTTGCCATTATCGGAGCCCATGTTTAATAATTAATTAATTTTTTACATTTTTAATAAAAATAATCATACTAAAATTCAGTATACAAGGTGGTGAAACCAGGATGGGGTGGACATTAAACGATGAGAAATTTCAAAAACCCTTGATTCGTTTTAATCGCTGTTCTCTCTGTAACTATGTGTTTTAGACCCAACTAATGTTATACCAAATTGTTTATAAAAATTAGCAAAATCGATTGCAATAATTTAATACCGAGTGTTCCGTTTAAAGAAAATAATTTAACTGCTTCGATCGCCCTGTATAAAGAAAATATTTGTAAAACCTAGTCCATGTATTCAAATTCAAAAAGATTTTTCGAAATGCGTTTAATTACGTATATCTCGATTGCGCCATTACATTACTGGCGATAACAATTAATCACTATCAAAAGTGAATTCTGATAAATCCGATTACTTTGAATATAAATTTGAAATAAATTTTCAGCTACATTATAATTTGCAATTATTTTTGCAGTATTTATTATAAATCGCGTTAAATTTATTGTACAGTGATAATTTCATAAAAGTTTTACGATAATTAATAAGTAACAATCCGTTTCGCAAAATTATTCATCAACATCTGGCCTCAGTTTAAACAAATTAAAACATTGTCACCGGTCTTATATTATTTCAATGTGCCATATTGCCATATAGTTTGTTTCTAGGTAGTATATGCAATAAAATTGGAGAATTGCAATTAGACATTAATAAAATTATATATTTGAGATCTTATCTACAACACGTTTTTGTGAGAAGTGTCACAACTGGTTTCAAATGTTACATATTTTACTTGGCGAATATATTAGTTTGATATAAAGACACACTTAGGACATCACAGTGTTCTGAATGTGATACTAGCTCAAATATCTGACCTATTAGGCTCGACATACCATAATAATCAAGAAAAATTAACTATATAAGATTCTATTCGATTATTAAAAAAGAATATGATGATAAATTAGACACAATATAACAGGAGGTTTACAATAAAACATATTTAACGCTTGACGTTTATGATTTGCTCAGGGCCCACGGCCACGCTAGTCCGTTAATAATGTGTAATTTTGTAATAAATAAAAATCTGCACTACATAATGCTGCACTCTAGTGTAATTTATTGCATGACATTTCTGAAAATGCACCATCGGTTTAGGAATTGAACGAGCATAAAAGCCTATAAGAAACATTTCTTGAAAAAATGACCGATGTTCAGAAATGTGTAGTTTAGATTGATAAACAAAAAAAAATAGCTGAACTGTACTTGTTGTTTCGAAAAATATCACTTTTGTACAACCCCTTCAATTTTGCACATCGTCACAACGTGACAATGATTTAAATCTGTAATTAGTATCACATACATACATACATATATTGCTATCAATACAACTTGTTCTTCTGCCATTGCAAGCATTACCTGCGTGAATATGCAGCATTTTGAAAATATATTACTTACAAAATTTCGTTCATACTTGTTTTTGTTGGTTCTTCGTATTGTGACAGCAATTTTAACATATATTATATATACTACGTTCTATAGCATTAGCAATGTGCCAATTGCAATTGGGAAGCGCTACGTTATGCTCTGTCTGACGCTCTCGCTGTATTATCAATTCCTTGCAACACCTTGATAACAGAAAATGCACGTACGCGGGCGCAAGTCTGTTGCTATTCAAATGTACGAGTATTCTGTCGTGCTTGAGCACTTCAATCTGTTCATAGGGTCTTCAATGTGTTAGCGCATCAATTATTGATTTTAATATGTTAGACAAAGAGATACAATGAATTCGTCCAAGCAAACAGTACCGATATACGTTTCCTGTGTTAACTAAGGGATGTCTCTTCGGTGTTCTTTTTCATCTTACACTAAAGTACAGCACGGTATATATAATTTTGTTTTAAAGTTGACCATTTTGAGGTGAATTTTTTCTTCTGTTTTTCCATGTATAGTAAGATTGGTAAGAATTAAAAGTCATAACTAATAGTCGTTACAATTTTTTGTTTATGTGAAACAACAATCTAGCATTTAAAAATCAATGAACATTCGTTTGATTTTTAAGGAACCGAAGTACACCAGGTAATCGAGTCATGCGGAAGTTTGCCGAGAAGAGATTATTGTTTTCAAAGTAAAGTTAGTCATTTAAGGCGTTTCTAGTTTCACCTGCGAACTACAAACTCAAAAGGAAATAACATTGTAGGTATTGTTCACCTGCTTCCACCTAATAATGGTCAGTTTTATGTACATTATAAATTCCACGTTAATTTAATGTATACCTAAAATATTTTATGGCACTAATTCTAAAAAATTTCTGATTCAAACCAGAAATGTTTGTATTTAACTCCTATTTAACTACTGTCAACTTTATTTTAGTTTTTTATAGACCAAACAAGAAAAGTAAAAATGTATCAAAAGATTTGATGGTAAAAAAATCCGCAACACGGATGGAATAATAATTATTCATATCATTGTAAACCTTAAAGTCTCTTCTACAGAGTTTTTTAATTTTTGTACAAATTGATTCATTGTGATTAGTTTAATTTGTATGGTAAGTCTTCACATTTTTTCACTTATTTGTTGTCGATTTAACTTTTTTTGTTTGTGACTCGAATGTTCTTTCTGAGTCCATGTCATATTTTTTTTTCATTGTACTCTGTTCGAGATCCTTTCTGTTGCCTTCTTTTCGTTTGTGTGTTTTAAGTGGTATAAAGTTGGTTGTTCTTATTAATTATGCCTGCCTACTTTCGCTGTCGCGTTGTCGTTGAAATAATGGAAGGTATAATTTTGCGCTAAAATCACAAATTAGCTCGTAGAATTTTTAAACTGTTTTTAAATGAATTCTTTCTTTTGAATTTGGACATATAAAAACTTTTTGCAATTTGGAAAGATTTAAACCTTTAAAATCGGTTATATTCTTCAAGAATAAATTAGAGTACTGTGAGAGACTGTTTTGATTTCCCTCGTCTATCCGAAACAGAAGACTTATTAGAAGAAACAACCTTGATTGGACGAGTATTTGATGCTTTACTTGAATCAAATTTTCCTAATCTGGAGGCTTTGGAAACAGTACTCGAGATCTGAATTGCTGTACATATATCACTAACAAGGTTAATATCCAAATCAATTTCTTCTTTGTTGTTACGACACTTTGTCTCCTTGCAATGGAACATCTTGCGGCGCTCACGATCCGCTATTTCTTGAATGATCCTTTTACGCACAAGCAATGATGACGAGGGGAAATCAAAACAGTCTCTCACAGTACTCTAATTTATTCTTGAAGGGAAACTATAACCGATTTTAAGCTGTTTAAGTCATTTCCAAATTGCAAAAAGTTTTTATATGTCCATGTAATTCATTAGAGAAGAAAGAATTCATTTAAAAACAGGTTTAAATGAATTCTACGAGCTTCAGCATTTGTGATTTTAGCGCAATCAATATTATAGTTTTCGCTATATACACAACAATCAACTACGTTATGAGTGTCAACGACAACGCGACAGCGAAAGTAGGCAGGCATAATTAATAAGAACAACCAACTATCGGGATGGAATGCGACCACTTAAAACACACAAACGGAAAAGAAGGCAACAGAAAGGATCTCGAACAGAGTACAATGAAAAAAAAAAAATATGACATGGACTCAAAAAATATCCGAAAGAACATTCTAGTCACAAACAAAAAAAGTTAAATCGACAACAAATAAGTGAAAAAATGCAGAAGACTTACCATACAAATTAAACTAATCACAATGAATCAATTTGTACAAAAATTTAAAAACTCTGTAGAAGAGACTTTAAGGTTTACAATGATATGAATAATTATTATTCCTGACACAATATAAAAACTATTGTTACTTAAAGATCGTGTTGCGGATGTGTATCATTATACCATCAAATCTTTTGATACATTTTTATAAATTTTTCTTCGTTTGGTCTATAAAAAACTAAAATAAAGTTGACAGTAGTTAAATAGGAGTTAAATACAACCGTTATTCAAACATTTCTGTTAGTGAATCAGAAATTTTATTAGAATTAGTGCAGAAATATAAAAATATTTTAGGTATGTACATTAAATTAACGTGGAACAATTTAGAGATAATTTACATTTCTAAAACTGACCATTAGATGGCTACTGTGGAAGCAGGTGTTTCGTGTAACAATACCTACAATGTTATTTCCTTTTGAGTTTGTAGTTCGCAGTTGCGAGAAATTAATTGAAACTAGAAACGCCTTAAATGACTAACTTTTACTTTGAAAACAATAATCTCTTCTCGAGCAAACTTCCGCATGACTCGATTACCTGGTGTACTTCGCTTCCTTAAAAATCAAACGCCTTTGTTCAGGTAATGTTCATTATATTTTTAAATGCGAAAGAGATTGTTGTTTCACTAATAAACAAAAAATTGTAACGACTGGATAGAAAAACGACGTCGATAGAATTCGACTTTTACATTTATTTAACAGTCAAAATTCTTACCAATCTTACTATACATGGAAAAACAGAAGAAAAAAATTCACCTCAAAATGGTCAAGTAAAAAAGCATATTTGTAAACAATAAAACAAAATTATATATACCGGGCGCGCGCGCACGACCTGCTGATACGTTTAGTGTAAGATGAAAAAGAACACCGAAGAGACATCCCTTAGTTAACACAGGAAACGTATATCGGTACTGTTTGCTTGGACGAATGCATTCATTGTATCTCTTTATCTAACATATTAAAATCCTATGGCTGATGCGCTAACACATTGAAGACCCTATGAACAGATTGAAGTGCTCAAGCACGACAGAATACTCGTACATTTGAGATAGCAACAGACTTGCGCCCGCGTACGTGCATTTTAAACTCAGTTATCAAGGTGTTGCGAAGGAATTGATAATACAGCGAGAGCGTCAGACAGAGCATAACGTAGCGCTTCCCAATTGCAGTTGGCCACACATTGCTAATGCATCTATCAGCAGGTCGAACGTGCGCACACTGTATATATATATATATGTTAAAATTGCTGTCACAATACGAAGAACAAAAACAAGTATGAACGAAATTGTCTTGATAAGTTTTTTTGTTAATATATTTTCAGGATAAACAAATACATACATAAAAATATTAGTTTTAAAGTAACACAGGTAAGAAAAACTTCTTGCAATGTAGATGGAGAACTTAATTAAAAGCAGAAGGTATTTCAAGTTGTATTACAGGCTTGATAGCTTAATATATGTATGTATGTATGTGATACTAATTACAGATTTAAATCATTGTCACGTTGTGACGATGTGCAAAATTGAAGGGGTTGTACGAAAAAGTGATATTTTTCGAAACAATAAGTACAGTTCAGGAATGTGTATACATATTTTTTTGTTTAAAAAATCAAGATCTAAACTACACATTTCTGAACATCGGTCATTTTTTCAAGAAATGTTTCTTATAGGCTTTTATGCTCGTTCAATTCCTAAACCGATGGTGCATTTTCAGCACAGTGGTCATGCAATAAATTACACTAGAGTGCAGCATTATATAGTGCAGATTTTTATTTATTACAAAATTACAGAGCTTAATTATTAACGGTACTAGCGTGGCCGTGGGCCCTGAGCAAATCATAATGTAATTTTAACGTCAAATAGCGTTAAATATGTTTTATTGCGTACGCAACCTCCTGTTATATTGTGTCTAATTTAGTCATCATATTCTTTTTTTAATAATCGTCAATAGTACACACTCTTATATAGTTAATTTTTCTTGATTATTATGGTATGTCGAGCCTAATAGGTCAGATATTTGAGCTAGTATCAAGCATGTCTGAGAACCGCTACCTACTGTTACCCCGATGTATTAAGTATGTCTTTATATCAAACTAATATATTCGGCTCCTCTAAAGTAAAATATGTAACATTTGAGTATTAAGAAAAATTTTACCAGTTGTGACATAAACTTCTTTTTACACAAAAACGTAGTGTCAGTTGCAAATATGCAGAAAATAAGATGTTTTACACAAATATATAATTTTATTAATGTCATACTATTTTGCAATTCTCCAATTTTATTGCATAGACAATGCATATACTACCTAGAAACAAACTATATGGCAATATGGCATCAGTTGGTTTCAATTGGTAGCCCTAATGTATAAGACCGGTGACAATGTTTTTATTATTTGTCTGTAAACTGAGGCCAGATGTTGATGAATAATTTTGCGAAACGGAGCATAAACAAATCTTATACTTACTTAGTGAAGTGTACTAATTATCGTAAAACTTTTATGAAATTATCACTATACAATAAATTTAACGCGATTTATAATAAATACTGCAAAAATAATTGCAAATTATAATGTAGCTGAAAATTTATTTCCCACAAATTTATATTCAAAGCGATGCCAATCGGATTTATCAGTTGCTAATTCACTTTTGATAGTGATTAATCGTCAAACACAAAACCGATTGGACATAAGTTCACGCCAGTAATGTACTGAGTGGCGCAATCGAGATGGGGTGGACGATTGTAATTAAATGGTGAGGCATTTCGAAAAATCTTTTTGGAATTTGATAGAGGGCTACATGGACTAGGTTTTACAAATATTTTCTTTATACAGGGCGATCGAAGCAGTCGGTGACGAACCAAACTTATGTTTCTTTAAACGGAACACTCGGTATTAAATTATTGCAATCGATTTTGCTAATTTCTATAAACAATTTGGTATAACATTAGTTGGGTCTAAAACCCATAGTTACAGAGAGAACAGCGATTAAATTTGAAAAACACTCCGAATCAAGGGTTTTTTGAAATTTCTCATCGTTTAATTATAATCGTCCACCCCATCCTGGTTTCACCACCTTGTATACTGAATTTTAGTATGATTATTTTTATTAAAAATGTATAACCAAATTAATTAATTATTAAACATGGGCTCCGATAATGGCACCAACTATAAAGACAAGAATGTAGCATACACTATATTTTATAGCGGAAAATGGATACTTGAAGAGTGTTACTGTTTTACTGTGGAGACACTGTGGCGTTTCTAATATAGATATAGCCAAATATAGAATAGTTTGTAATTACTATATATACATATAAATAGAAACTCATTTTACTGAGATAGGGTGGTTTCTGTATTTTTCCTTGAAACAGCCGAGCTCTATATAGTTGGATCTTGTTTAGATAGCTGATATTGGACGTAGTGTGCTGCTATTAGTCGTAGTGTAGCTTGTCTCTGTTTTAACAGAGCTAGTTTGAGCGGAACTGTTATAAACTAAACAACATGTTAAAATTCGTAACAATGAAAATTCTTTAAAATAACTAAACCCTTCTAGTTATGTTGTAATTAGTCAAAACTGGAGTAAAACGTTGTGGGTACGGCTCTGAAATTTTCAAGTTACTCATTTTCCTAAGTGAAAACGTTACGTGACGTTGCATAGAATTATGTATGTATAGCTATTATATGAGATTATAATTTCTTTATAGCGTGGATACTACGGTTTGCATTAGCTTCATTAGCTTCTTCTTATGCTTAATAAATCGCAAAACGTTAAAAATAGCACGAAATAAATGGATCTCCTATAAATATCATATTAAAAGTCGCCCGTACCAATGAAATTTGGGCCAGCACGCTGTTATGGAATTTGTTTGGACATTGCCATTGACGCAGGATGTTGTTTACTTAGCCGAGAATAAATAAACCTATGAAATAATGGCTGTTTTTTGTGAAAACAAGCCATCCAACGCGATTTTTGTCAGTATATCCGTCGTCGAGTTTAAAAAACAACAGATAAAAGATTCAATTTGTGCAGGCAGCCGATTATTGTATAGTAAAGCGACTTTTATTCATCCCGTAAAACAAGATCGTAAACAAATAGAAGGAATTTAAAAAGGGAAACATCCACACGGAAGACAAACACTCGTATATATGTACTTATCTTATTTTCTTATCTTGAATACTTGGAACCGCAATTCTTTTTTTTGAATAATTTCGCGAACCAAAAAACCTTTTTCTTGTAGATTTTGATTTTCTTGATGCTGACCGTAACTAATCCTGTCTTCTTTTTGTACCATAAGCAGATGCAACATAATGTAACCTCGTTAGAGCATAGAATATTATAATATAATTAATAATTAATTGTAACAGTTATATGTATAAAGTTATTTCATAGCTCGCCTGGTTGCTGTCTGTTCTTTCTCATCTCATAAATCAAAATCATCTTCTGGATAGTTTTCCAATTCATTGTTGCTTCAATCATCTTAGATATGAGGACATCTGGTGATAGTGTGATAGTTAGTTTATTGTAGGTGTCTTCCGCAACTCATCCCATTTGCTGCCGAAAATTGTGTGCTCCCCGCGCTGGATCTTTTGGTAAAATGTTTTCTATCATATGTGTTATGTATGTTCATATTTATTTATGATATGTATTACCGTTTCTATGTGCACTATGGTAGATTTGCGATTTTGGAATTTATACTGGTGTATATTTAAACTTCCTATCTCATCTAATTGCTTTTCTAGCCTGTTCCTTGTGAGCGTTTTTAGTAATTTGCTTGGGATGTGAGGCTTATACTGAAAGAAAAATCAACAATTCTAGCAATTTTCCACTTTTCAGTATGAGAATGATCTTCTCATGTTTCATTCTGTGATTTTCCTGGAAAACGCATCGATTATTTTTCATTCGTCTTTTACGTGGCAGATTTTAGAATTTTAATAGGGATTGCTAAAGTTGTTAAGTTGTCAATACTTATGTGATATGTGTGTTCCTAGTAGCAGTGATGTAGTTTCCTCTTCCCGATTTTAGTCTGCGCTACCTGAAGCGGACGTCTATTAACATAAACTCAAGCATTATGAGAAACTTTGAAGGTGATTATGCAGACTGTTGAGTGACAAATCGTCTCTTTAATTATATAGAACTTATTAAATTTTAACTTGAAAGCTGGAAACAATATCTCAAGGATAAAAATAATTAGGTAAGTGACAATAAAGCGGTTTTAGATGATTTATAAATATTTTGTTGGTAAACTAAAGAAAGAAAATTCTCCTTACAACTGTAAAAATTAGTAAAGAATCTTGGATGGATACAATAAATCATCAGCTTTCGCTTTTTAGAAACAGTTATTTAAGTAAATATTATAAATATAAAAAAAATCTAAAATGCATTTTCCATGAAAGCGTATGTGGAGAAACTGTGTTTGTGTAGTATTTTAGGAATTTTTAGATTAAAAATATGATCAGTAGCAAACTATTGATTGAATTTGATAAAATAGAATGGAATTTCTAGATAGCGTTAATATTATATTCCGATACATTCATTATATTATTATATCTAATATCCACTCCAATAATATACCATATACATATATAGTTTCCAAGAGTTGATTTTCTTTGATGCTAAAGTTCTCTCCAACCGCACCTCAGATTATGACAATAAATTAAATTAAACTCCTGCAGTAAAATGTAGAACAATACGTTTTTATTTTACACTTAAATGGCCAATGAGATTATATTTTCGGCTAAATAGGTATTTCACTTCTTTTACTAATTTTAAAATTGGTTGTTGTTACAATCAATTAAGTACTAAATCATATCAGAACAGTATATTACATTAGGTCGTTTATAAATGCAATAACCATCAAAAGCTAGCTAACAACTAGAGCCAAAGCGCTGCTGCTAGACAATTCGAAGCCAAATGAATTAATTTATAGTGGCGCCAGTTTAAGTAGGATAAATTAATATTAAATTACTGTAGTAAATTTAGTAGTTCTACCAAGGACCTTCTTAACTTATGTACTTACGTGTAAAGTCTTAGTTTGTGCATAATTATTAAAGTTATGTAAGTGATTTTATGGCCACTCAAAACTATGTTCAAATTGCGGAGTTTACTACATTCACAGTCCTTCATGCGAATAGTCCCAAATGTTGCTTCCTGAAACTGCACATTACGAATGTAATATTCACACGGACATATTTGACGTTCGTCTTCATACGTACTAAGTATTGCGCCAGTAAATTCAGTCGACTGCATTCAATTAAGCAATAACAGTAAAGTAGCTAGTGTAATACACACGCTTTGTTTGCCATTTAGTTCGCTCTCTCCATAAGTTTCAATTTCGATTGTAAAATGAATATTTTCCTATAGAACTTATCTTTCAGTGAAATTCATGAAACTTTAGTCATTATGTAGTACCACGCCGTTGTATATCCGGGTAAATTTCAAAATTTATTGAAAATACTTTAGATAATCTAGTACTTTTTTCTTTTAAATAGAAAGTATTTATTAAAAACTTTATATAATGACAAATAAATAGAACTATTATTGTAGGTATTGTGTTATCTCGTTTAAATTAATAACAACAGTAACGTTTTCATAACTTGTAGTCGTACTCTCTTTCTTCTTTCTGGGTGAATAAATAAAGCTTAATCGTAGTTTTTCAGGTATCGTGTGGACAACAAAAAATCATCTTCTGTTAAGTATATTTGAGGTTCTTGTGATACGTTAGACAAAATCTAACTAGAGCCTCCACAACAACTGATTCAATTCACTGCAATATTATTCCAATATTTAAACAATTCTTTAATAACCATTGTCTATTCTAAATTCCATGTTTTGTAAAGTTCCTTTTAATATATTTAAAATATTTTTTATTTATTACTTGTATTTTTAAGTACGTTTAAAATTATTTATTCCAACTATAAATCATAAAATGAAACTAGCTGCGACATATTCCATGAGTTTCTATCTTTTCAACATTAATTAATACTGTACCTACAGAACCAGGACTTTAGCGAAATGACGATAAAGTTTATGATAATACGAGCTCATAGAGCAGGAAGGATTTATAAACTCCTGATACGCTTGTCCATGGTTGTTTTAGATTTCCTTTTGGTATAATATCAAGCCGAGTTTTACTAGCTCGTTGTCAAACCTTTGATTTACCTCTTTTTGTATGACTAGTAAAGATATAAATAGTAACTGGATATCCTCACTGTAACGTTGCGTATCTGTCAGATTTCCATTTATTTGTCATACTGCATTTGGGACCGTGTTCGAAATCCATGTAAAGATTATAGCAGATAAGTCGTCTTTCGCTTATACTAGTACATATTATGCCTAACATCAGCAGTAGCAAGCCACATGCTTTTAATTAATGCCGCTTAAAATAATGGGCTCTATTACGATTCTAATAATTTCTATAAGTACGTATCTCTTTATTTACACCATACCTGCGATATTACTATTTCTGTGATTTTATTGTGTAACTTAGTAACTGGCAATATGATGATATATTTACTCTTATAATACTGTACCAAAAATTATTTTTAAGTTTTATGCAAGATCTTAAAAATCACAACAATGCTAAAACATCACCGGAGATATTTTGCATGTCACAAAGAAACAAAATAATTCGACGCAAACAGTCTAAACGTTTGAATCGCCAACCATACCATGGCATATAGAGGTTCCAAAACTTGCAATACCTGCAAATAGCCATGAAGAAACATTGAAAAGTTCATGTAATTTTGTGTATACATAAGACATACAACATTGTACTCAAAAGTCTGTCCAAACACTGTATTGCTCATATAACACTGAGAATTTCGATAGTAAATACGCGAAACACTGTACTAGCTGATGTACTAATCGCAATTTTTGTATATAAAGATGATTCGATATTTACAACCTAAGTCCGAAATTCATTGTGGCTCGTATTGCCCCAAATGCTACTATTACCCCGGTCTCCCCTACTACAAACACTTTTTTGAAGCCATGTTCGTAGGCGAATTGTGGTTTGTGTAGGTTGGTGGTTTGTGTGGTTTTTGTCTCGCCAATTTATTGCACAAAAGCGTTCATATGATCGGATAATAGACTAGTTCTTTTCAAAGCAAATGCATTGTTACCGATGGTCCAATTAAGGTAACAAATCAACACGTTACTGAAGAAATAATCTTGATTCAATTAACGTGTATTGATACTCATTGGTAATTTCGTTCTTTTTTGTGGTGAGTGCAGCGAATTGCACTGCAGTAAATTTTATAGAATACTAAATAATACAGTGTATGGCATACGCTAATAATACTCTATACCTAAGAACTGTCAGTAAAAAATCTGCACATTCTTTAACATCTTTAGATATGGAATACACTTTAAACTTTTTAGACATCACAATTTATAAAAATAAAAATTACCTTACCTCACTCCTACATTAGCTACAGTCAACTAAAAAGATCTCGTTCGCCTCTCTTAATATCGGTATCTCGTTTTATATGCCTCCAATTAGAATGACTTCGGATATGCTAACAGTGATATTTAATTGATCAATTATAGGATCGTACTAAATATTTAAAGAAAGATATTAATATTCGAAGTCTGGAGGGAGAGACATGAGTTTTGTATTTGCTTGCACTTGATCATTATGAATTGAGAAGACACATTGTTAAGTTAATGTTTAGTGCCTCGAAGTAATTCAGATGACAATTTGACGCCATTTTAATGTTTTAACGCATCTTTCAACTAGTTTCTCTGTTTTTCTCGTTTTCATATCTTTTTAATTATGTTGTAAGAAGTAAATTTGTTACATAAATTTTAATTTCAATTTGTCCATTTGTTCATTATATGTACTAATATAATGGCACTATACATTTGAAATATATGGAATCTTGCAGAAAATATGGACAGAGATAAAAATAAATCTATAGTTTTTAATCAAAATTGCTTCGTCCTTATGTTAAGAACTACAAATACCATCAAACTTAACAATTTCAAAATATCTACTCATGCATCATTTTATACGTTTATTTATGTGTTTAAGATATTTTTCTCGTATCTTTAAATTTGCGTTTTAGACTGGAATATATGCATTTCATTATCTCACAATTACTATATGAATCTTGGATACTTGAGTTGTAAACTCAGCCAAGGGAAAACGAGTGTTTGCTTTTTCGCAAGGTATTTGTACCTGCGTTATAAACCATAATAATTTACCTAAGAAAGCGAATGTAAAGAAGACAGACCAAAATGTATATAAATTCACTTTAACGTGGTGCGCGCAGTGCCACTATTTTTTATGCATTTACAAAAGCAGTAGAGAGCAGCGGCTGGTAAAGTTAAGCGAATGAAAATGAAACGAACGCGAAAGACAAATGTGATCCACTTTCGGGGGACACAAATTCAAAGAGATAAACAAACGACCACACCACTATAAGTATCCGTATATATGTATGTATACGGACTTAACGGGAGGGGGATACGAATTGTGTTTTTGCCAAATTCGCCGCACAGCAAGAAGCCGGAGGAACTTTTAAATATGTATGCGATTTGCAGGATTTGCGTGTGCGAACAGAAAGGAGTAGCGAGTTGAAAACCGGTCTGGCTCTAGCCTCTGGAAAGAGAAACTATGTTTTATTTCTCTCTGTGTCTATGTATGTATGTGTGTGTGTGTGAGGGCGCCTGTCTGTTTTTATAGGCCTTCCCTGTCTCTCGTGCGAACTTGTTTTGCAAATAAATTGAAATTTTGTTATTTTAAACACAGCAGCGGGATGGGAAAGAGGTCGTGTTCGTTGTTATCTTTTTCCTTCATTAAAATAAACCGAGCAAGGAATACCATACATTCGTGAAGATTTATAACCAGCAAAAGGAGAGGTGAGTTCTGAAAGCTAAAGTCGAAGATACACCAAGGTTACTATATAGTGCACTTTAAAAATAACCAAAAGTTATTAAAATTAGACTCGTAGAGTGGCAAACTTGTCCAGGAAAGTTAGGCAACCATTCAAAAATGGTAAAATCTTTCATTTACAGGAAAATTTATAAGTAGTAATTTTGAAGTACGAACATCAACTTTGGCAAGCCATGACCACCCTCAATTTCATTATCAATAGGTGAGTGATCGAATTAGTCCTAATAAAAACTTGGTTTGATTTGGTGTACTTCGCAAATCGCTAAAACAGCGGAAATCTTTTTTTTTAATTTTTACAAATAAACATACTGGGCATTATTCTAAAACTACAATAATATCACATTATTAAGCACGTCCAAGAGTTAGAAATGGAAAGAAACGAATTTCTGGACAGTATCTAAAAAGTAACATAAAAGACGGCCTTAACAGCTGTAAAACAAAATAAAACAACTACCCTAGAACATTAGAAGCATTATACAGAGGATCCAAAAGTGATAAAGGATAAGACTTTTCTTTGTACTTTAATAGTTACAAGTTATTTTTCTTAAATTGATATTTGAGACATATAAGACTAAAAATGTGTGTATGTATTCCAAACTCTGACAAAATTAATTTTATTCTGATATAGAGAACGCAATTATTATTTGATACAATCTTCAGAATTTCTATAATTTAGAGTACATTTTTTTTCATCGCAAATCACTAAAAATTTATATTTTATATGCAATTCAGCTGTGACTTGCACAAAATCAGTTACTGTAACACATAATAATTATCCTACTGTATACGGTGTAGCTCTATGCTCGTGAATAAACGATAATACGTAATAGATCACTGTTTAATACTACGCAGTTTTATAACCGCCATAATATTTGGGAAGCTAATTATACTTCTAACCAGAGTTGGGCATTGTTTTAATAAAATACTGTATAAATAACGACTCACAATTTATTTGTTACGATTTATTTAGGAATAAGCTCATCAGTCTGCTCATAGTCGTTGTTTCTTACTGTAAATGGCACGCTTTATTTCAACAAAAGTTTTATTTGAGTAATGGATGGAATTAAAAAGGTAAACGGTTAGAACTTGTTTTGTAGTACCTAGGATATATTCTAGCCATTTACTATTTAATGAATATTAGTTTGTCGAATGATATCGAAGGCTTCCACGATTCAAGTTTCTATTATGAGAGCTTTCGGGATTTGATGACGTCATAGTAGTGTTCATATGTACAATACAAAAATAAACAAAAACAAAATAAGATAAAGTACAAGAAAGAATATATACAAAATCTACTAAACGGGTGTAGTAGATTTTGTATATATTGATAGTATAAATATAAATAAATTTATACTTTATTTTGTTTTTTGATATTTATATTTATTACATTATAGCATTAATTTGTTGACTTGAAACGCATATTAATGAATTCCACATAAGTATATATTATGTACAGAGTAAGTCACAACGTATATGAATTGACAGGTGCACATAATTGAAATGTGGTTGATCTTCCTGTGTGTGCAATTTAGATGACTGGATTTACATAGTTAGATTTGTCAGATCTCAACCCAGGCATTTACGTTATTTACGACTAATTGCAATTTGTGTGTCGCCTCTTCTGTATTGTTATCAACAGCGATGATGATAGTTCCATCCACAAATGTTGCAACAGTAACATAGTCGGTTTTGGATAGGTTGCTAGTATACACACTATCTTGCGACACACCCACACGAATGGACTTTTATTGTAGTATAAAATATGTATCAAATTTAAAAACTTGGTTCTGCTTTACTTTCTCGATAGACAGGGTCTGGCATCTTCCTGGGATCGGCTGATTGTGGCTTTGCTATTTATTTTATTTAAAAATGTTCTTAGTAAAAGATGTCTAAAGCGAAGTTCTCTCCAGCAAGAAAATATCTTCTTATATACAGTTTAGTTTTGTCTGTACGTCAAGTTACTTTGTTTATTTAAATGGAACACCCTATATATTATTACATTTTTGAATACCTTGATGTAATATAAGGTAATTTTAATTAACATACTCTGCCCTAAAACCCAACAGTTTTCGAGATATTCCGTTTCGAAAGGAAAAAAATGCATTTACTCAGAGTACTTAAAAAATGAATCTAGCCTTCCCTAATAATCGTTTTGAAACAAATCGTGGATATTATTATAATGATACTTCAAGCTTTATTTTCCATACTAAACATTCATATTATACTGGGTGTTTAATAATCGAACTCAAAATTAAATACCTTCAAACGACTAAAAGTCGTTTATTTCAAATGGAACATCCTGTATATTTTTATGCTAACTATTGCAGATTTTTTCTCTCTTTCGATTCCGTATAACATTCCCTATACCTAAACTTTATACATTTGGAGTTCTAAATAATGTTGTACAGAAATCTAAAATTTGACATAAGAAACGTGGATCAAAGCACTGTAATATCATTTTTGTACTTATTTATTGAGATTGTTGCTGATAATTGTTTTTGTTAGTATTTTATATATGAATAAACTAGTGATATAACATACATTAACCGACAAGAACGTATACTATCAAATTAAATAAAAATTGATTAAATCTAGTAATCTATGCTTTGAATAATAGTTGAAATGAATTTACTTATTTGTCAAATTCTGTAGCTGATTGCTGTATTTACCTACTCTAATATTTTCTCCCAATACCCCTGAAACACTTTTTCGAGTAATATTATAGTTTCGGCAGCGTTTAGAAATGTGTATTGACAGAGGGGGTGGTTACATTGAACAACTTTTATAGTAATTTCACATTTTTGAATAATTTAGGGTGGGTTTATCAATGTGAGGATAAAAGTGTTAGTTAAGTAACTGACAGATATTGCAAACTGGCAGATAAAATTTAGGAACTACAATGCTTTATCTTGCAGATAACTTCTATTTGACACTCAATAAACGTTTCAATGCAATTATCTTACAAATAAAATTTTATCTGTAAGATAATTTATTTTTCCTCACATTGATAAACCCACCCTTAATAAAAAAAAATTTTAATCATTGTCTATTTTATTATGATTTTTATTGATTTAAAGCGGCTTGTAATAAATATAGCGTTATATAATGTAGTTTAAATATATTGAGTGATTATTTTATTACTAAAACTACTATTTTTACAAAATATTCTAAATAAGGAGGACCGAAGTGAAATTGTAACCCTATTTTTATGTCAAATTTTGGATTTTTGTACAAAATTACTTAGAACTCCAAATGTATAAACTTTAGGTATAGGGAATGTTATACGGAATCGAAAGAGAGGAAAAATCTGCAATAGTTAGCATAAAAATATACAGGGTGTTCCATTTGAAATAAACAAGTTTCAGTCGTTTGAAGGTATTTAATTTCGAGTTCGATTATTAAACACCCAGTTTAATATAATAGGTATGTATGTTTAGTATGGAAAATAAAGCTTGAAGTATCATTATAATAATACCCACGATTTGTTTCAAAACGATTATTAGGAAAGGCTAGATTCATTTTTTGAGTACTCTGTGTAAATGCATTTTTTTCCTTTCGAAACAGAATATCTCGAAAACTGTTGGGTTTTAGTGCAGAGTATGTTAATTAAAATTACCTTGTTACATCAAAGAATTCAAAAATGCAATAATATAACCGTTATATTCCGTTAAAAAAAAACAAAGTAACCTATCGTACAGACAAAACTGAACACCCTGGATATAAGACAAGATTTTCGTGCTAGACCTTCATTCTAGACAGCTTTTACAAAGAACATTTTTCGATAAGATAAATAGCAAAGCCACAATCAGCCGATCCCAGGAAGATTTCACACCCTGGATACAGGACGTATTTCGGTTTCTATGCTATCTATGTTTTTTTACTGGAGGGCTGTAAAGAGCCTCTTGCTCCTTCTTGTATCATTGTCTAGGTATTCCGCAAATGAACAGCCAATACCCCATTGATACTAGTTGCGTAAGTGGCCTTTCAATTCTTCTGGTTACTATCCATATAGAGTACCTAGTAGAAGCATCAAAGCAAGCACTATGTTCCTCAAGCAATGATCGTATAGCTCCCTCCTTTAAATTATGTACCTCGTTTTTAATTTGAGTAGACCGTCTCTTTAGGGTGCAGTTTCATCCGCTAGATTTGTCCCTATTTGCCATCATTTTGCATTTTTTTTTGTTTTCAAGTCTCCAAGAAGCAAATTTCTCTTCAGTAGTTCTTTCTCCTTTTTGATTTAGAAATTTTCGGTGTGAGAGCGCAAGCTACTTTTTGAATATTTTTCACAAGTTTTCCAATCGATAAAATTTTCTTGATGATAAAGGAGTCGATTAAGTTTTTTATTAACGTCTTTATGTCAATAAGTTGGTTTTACAAAAGAGTGTATTTCTCATTTAATATCTTTAATTGGTTGCAGTAATTTCTCTCCGTTTGTAGTTCTCCCTTAGGCGTTTGTTCCATTAACATTTTGTGCAATAATAAATTTCACAATAAGCTTACCTGGCAGATTCAAATAACCTTGCCTTTTTACCTTGTAAACCTTTATCCTTCATGAAGTGATGAGTAATTAATTGAACCATATCTTTCGTTAAAATTCAATTCAATCTGAATTCTATATAAGATATATAAGGTAAGGTAGAAACAGCGCCAAAAGAAATGTTTTCTATTCAGTTCCCTGGTAGCAACAACGATTTTTACCAATTTCAGTAGTTGATATTTTTGTTTACTTCATAATAATGAAGTAGATTTCAAAATGCACTAAATAAATAACACGAACTACGCTGGGTGACAGCAATTATCTTCAGAGAAGATGTTTTTGTAATTTAAAAAATATATTTGCAAAATGTTGCGTCCCAGATGTAATACATTTCAAACAAAATAGTAAATATATAAAATCAAAGATACCTATCGATAAAATTAACTATTCTTCATACAAATGTATATATCCCGAACCTAATCTTAAAAACTGGACAGAGTAATCACCACCAGATTAATAGGATCCAAGTTATCCGTAAATTTAATTACAATTACAAATATGTATGTACATGTATTATGTTGTTGGGTTATTTAGCACAGGTACTAAAACTAGCATCCAAAAGAACTGTTTAAATTCAAGTATCTCGTTAAAATTTAATCCTTCAAATTTAAAACATACTCAACGGAAATTCTAAATTATAGGTTTAAGATTCATCGTGGCAAAGCCTAGAATATGTACGCTTTGTTAGTTCTCAAGTCAATGTAATACCAAATCGATATGAAATCGATATCTTATCTACACAGATATACCGCGCATTTACATATGTATATGAGTGCGAATATATTTGTGTATCCATCCGTTGTGTGTTTCTTCTGAATGCAAAATAAATGTATGTTTAGAACACAATTCTCTTCCTTCAATTTCCTGTTAAGTCAACCGATTCCCAAACGGATATACATTATTCAGTGACATATTTTATACCTTTATAGAAGCTAAATTGTTCGAGCCACTATTGTCAGAGACCATGAAAATATTTTCTCGCACCTCAAGATAAGTAAATTTCTTTTTTGATGATGCTTTCGATCTTGTGTGTCCTAACAATATGCATTTTTTAAATCATAATATACCAAAAATAATTTACACATAAAGATGTAGAGAAATAGAAAATGCTTTGCATTGAGGAAGATATACTCATTATAATATGTATATATGTAATTGGTTGGTATAATACATTATTTTAAAACAAATACAAGATCTGCTAACAATACTATTGGGTTCGAAGAATATGATTAATAGTATCTTTAACTTTATAGCTGATATTCTTTCGATAACGGTTTGTTTCGCTGTATATTATTTGTAAATATTCGACATTTTATATACAATTTACAAGTCAGATATTATTTTGCAATGGATTTGGCTAATTTTACAAAACGACATGTACTTTTGCATTTTTTCTACTCCCATACTTTAATTGTATTATTAGATATGCTGAACCTGTACTTTAATGATGTCCATTACGATACAGATTTTCATTATGATACAAGTTTAATCCAATAGGAATACAGATTTTTCATTACGATGCAAGTTTATATCCAATAGGAAAGCGACATTCCAATATTCAATATGGCCGTGACTACATATCTGACAGATATAAAAATTAATTAAACTTGACAGTTTTCTGTATGTATTTAAATATAGTAAAAATTAAAGAAATACGTATGATATTATGGGGTCGTAGAAAAAATAGTGTATGCAACTCGCATTTAATGGCTATTACGTATAATATATAATTTCGGACAACCACTGAGCGGGGCAACTATCTTGCTGGAAGTAAATATGCAGAATATTAATGCAGTGGTCGTCCGAAATTATTTAACTTAGCAATTTCATGATCGATGGATCGGAACTCATTCCGACAATATTAAATGGCCACCACGTTCACCCGATATATCCTCCCTCGATTTCTTTTGCTGGGGTTATTTAAAAGAATCAATCTATGGCAATGAGAACGTTAGACCTGTCAATTTAGGGCAGTTACGAAATAACATTGTTCATATTTCTAACAATATTAGCCCAGAAGTATTAGAGAATGTCAGGCTGAATTTTTACCATAGATTGGGATATTGCTTAGCAAAGAATGGGGACATATTTAAACCTTTTATTTAAGAAATTCAAGTTTATTTCATTCACGAGTATTATTAACCATTACTTTAATTTGGTTTTTTAATTTATTTGCCAAGAATTTGTCTTTCATTAAACTTATTATTTCTTTATGAACGGTTTGCCCTTTATTCATTAGAATTATTTTTAGTTTCTCATTTTGAAAATTTATTTGCCTTCGTATAGGCGAAGCGGGTGGCATACAACGCAGACCGTGCTTACTTGCCGCCCGGCATGCGATGCGTTTCATGGTTAGTATTGGTTAGTTTAATAAAACTAACGTATTTTCTTAGAATTAAGACACAAATTTATAATTCCAAACAAAGTTTTCTATAATTATCATATACATATATTCTTTGATTTAATGTGAGAGTTGCTTCGACCCAATTCATAAATCTTTCTGGTTCCAGTCTAGGATGGGGAAATCGAAACAGCCTCAATTTCTCGCCTTTCATATGGCAGTTGCGAACAATACATCTCGACGGCATTGTTTTGGTTGGCTTTGTGGGATTGCCGGCTGTTCAACACCACAATCTATATACAGGGTCCGGCAACGAAGCGGGGACGGAAGATTACACGCTTATTTGAAAGTTTGTCAAATGTTTAGTCATCGGATATTCTTCCGCACCATCAAGTGCACGTTTTAAAAATATTTTGTTTTATACAGGGTGTTCCAGATGGAAATGCCAGACTAAAGTTTCATTTTTTAATGGAACACCCTGTATATTAATAGAGAAAATCATCCACGCTTGAAAGCTGGTTACAACGATATAATGTTGTATAGGCCTGAAGTTGATAATTTCTGTGTAAACAATGATTTTACTTGATAAATTGATACATTTCAGCAGGCTATTCTGCATAGGGAAAAGCAAAAGATTCGAAACCAACAGAGTAGAATATTTTTACTAATATGGACTGTCGTTACTATGTGAAATAAATTCTGCAACTGCTCGCTTTATACAGGCTGTTCACAATTTTGCAAAATCGAAGAAATCTCGAAATTTTTAAATGGACCACCCTGTATATTTTTTGCTCATTGGAAAGCGTTTTTACTACTCATTCTATTGATACCTCATTTGATGCACCTAGGATATATCATTTTCTAATTATTTCTTTTTAAAGTTGAATTAATGAGAAATGCTTTTATTTTTAGAAGCTAATTTGCATTTCAAACCTACTGTAACATCGGATATTCGACAAATAATCCATAAATGGTCTATAAAAAGGAGAAACTCCATTTAGTTTGAGAAACAATTGATTTTCACTCAGCGGTGAAAGATAACATTAATTTAATATAAAGTAAAGGTGTCAGTTTTAAGTTTGTATACTAATAACCAAGTTGTACAAAATTTCGTTTTGTGTTATGCAGTATTTCGTTCAATCTTTAAAAGCAATTGTTATAATGACTAATTTTAGTAGATACTCAACAAACGCAAGCTCCTACCTTCAATAGCTGTTACCTTTGAAATACTATCTATACTTACATCTCTCCACATACAGAACATTTAGAGTGACTAAGGCCAGCTAGAAAAGAGATAGATCTAGAGTGGAGCGGTTGTAAAACATATACGGAATAGCACGCTCGTCAATGCGTTAATTCCGTATATGTTTTACAACCGCCCCACTCTAGATCTATCTCTTTTCTAGCTAGCCTTACTCGCTCTAAATGTTCTGTATGTGGATTTTCCTGTATTGTTTATAATATGGCCAGTTCGCTTTGTTTATTGATTACCGGTTTATTTGTTTCTCCCTTCTTGTAGGTTACACCATCAGTTTCTATAAATTTCTCTAATAATCTTTCAAATGCTTCCGATCTTCTTTCAAGGTTTGGAAATCTCTCTGCATATACTCTACTTGCTAGGAGACAATTTCTTGTACACACCTCAAGAATAAATATCATATTTATCATTTCTTGAGTAGGTACCTACTAAAATGAGTCAATATAACAATTGCTTTTAAAGGTTGAACGAAATACTGTATAACACAAAACGAAATTTTTTACAACTTGGTTATTAAGTATACAAGCTTAAAACACCAGATAACTTTATCAGCAGTGAATCTATTGAAAATGCTATATTACTTTATATTAATTTAATGATTGCTTTCACCGCTGAATGAAAATCAATTGCTTCTCATACTAAATGGAGTTTCTTCTTGTTATAGACCATTTATGGATTATTTGTTGAATATCCAATCTTACAGTAGGTGTGAAATGCAAATTAGCTTCTAAAAATACAAGCATTTCTCATTAATTCAACTTTAAAAAGAAATAATTAGAAAATGATATATCCTAGGTGCATCAAATGAGGTAGCAATAGAAAGCGTAGTAAAATGAGTCCAATGAGAAAAAAATATACAGGGTGTTCCATTTAAAAATTTCGAGATTTCTTCGATTTTGCAAAATTGTAAACACTTTGTATAAACCGAGCAGCTGCAGAATTTATTTCACATAGTAACGATAGTCCATACTAGTAAAAAATATTCTACTCTGTTGGTTTCGAATCTTCTGTTTTTCTCTATGCAGACTGCCTACTGAAATGTATCAATTTATCAAGTAAAATCATTGTTTACACAGAAACTATCAACTTTAAACCTATACAACATTATATCGTTGTAACCAGCTTTCAAGCGCGGATCATTTTCTCTATTAATATACAGGATGTTCCATTAACAAAATGCAACTTTAGTCTGGCATTTCCATCTGCAACATCCTGTATAAAACACAATATTTTTAAAACGTGCACTTGATGGTGCGGAAGAATGTTCGATGACATAACATTGGACAAACTTTCAAATAAGCGTGTAATCTTCCGTCCCCGCTTCGTTGCCGGACCCTGTATATAAAAGAGAAAGCCGTTATTTACTACGCTTATAACTCAAGAACGCTTGGACTGATTCCGATGATTAGCACCAATTCGGACTGGTCTCCGGCCAAACACGAAGAATACCCAAGAAAATTCCCGAAATATCTCCGAAAAAAAAATTATCAAGAAAATTCATTTTTCCATACATCTTGTATGGAGTGACTCAACGACGCCATCTTTATAATAGATGACGTTTATGTTTACGTTACGTTGTGACAATTTCCTTTTTACTGGCGGGACACGAGTGGCGGTACGGGACGGGCGAGACACGGGGGTGGTACGGGACGGGCGGAACACGGGGGTGGTACGGGACGGGCGGTTCACGGGAGCTGGTACGGGATGAGCGGGACACGGTGGGTGGTACGGGACGGGAGAGACACAGGGGGTGGTTCCCGTAACAATAAAACATTAAATATCTAAATCAATACTTTTCTAGGCAGAACGAAGTCTGCTGGGCCAGCTAGTTTAATATAAAACACAGCAAAATACAACAAATGACGTATACTTACTCCCAAACAAATACCTAGGCCTACCAGCTAACAACAACAAAATACCAAATAACGGTAATTGATTATAAAATTGCACACGCCAATGATAAATGATAACCATATCGTGAAAACTGCTACTGCCAATTCCTTTTTGTGACTTTAACAATACTGGAAACCTTGAAAAAATTAAATTCTAATCGAAAATATTGACCAGCGCCATCAATCGCTGGAGTAAAAAGTTTTCCAACAATATCTCAAAACAGAATATTTACCTAACTAGCCGTGGTTATTGCGAATATAGGGGAATATGGCAAAAAAAAGGAGAGCGGAGGATGCACATGCGTGTTATGACCATTGACTTTGCAGAGTATATTACGTATATAGAAGATGCATTCCCTATACCTGCCTACACGCGAAATTGAAGCCAACATGAACATAGGCGCGGGAGTATAGGGAATGTATGATTTACCACTATACTACTCATCTCTGCACAAGCTCCAGCGAGAACTTAAATTCATTAGTAAATGCATGAAGTGTATAGGGTAGTAGTAGCGTTATATCACGTTATGACTTCAGATACTTTTATATTATCTTATAGTACAATCGATAATGTTTATGTTTTGAATAGCACTTCGTTTAAATCGCCACCTCGGCTTCGTGTACACGAGTGAATTCGACGAATCCAATTTTCAACGACTTTGTGCAATAAATCGGGCATAATCTCACGAATGCAGCGTTCAATGTTCAATCTCAAAGCATCAAGTGTTTGTGGCCTGCCTGTATAAACCCTAAATAACCCCACAAAAAATAATCTAAAGGAGACAAATCACAGCTTCTTGGAGGTCTGGGAACAGAATTCCTTGAAATTATCGTTTCTCCAAACTTTTCTCGCAGTATGGCGATAGTTTCATGAGCAGTGTGACATGTAGCGCCGTCTTGCTGGAACCACATATCTTCTAAATCGAGCACATCCAAATTTGGCAATAAAAAATTTGTCAACATTGCCGGCACCATTCACTGTAACTGAGTCTCCAACCTCATTTTGGAAAAAAAAAATGGTCCAACGATACCACCATACCATAAACCACACCATACAGTTACCTTCAGGGGATGCAAAGGCTTCTCGTGAATCTGTCGCGGATTGTTTTCACAGCAAAAACGGCAATTATGCTTATTTACGTAACCACTTAACCAAAAATGAGCTTCATTTGAAAAGATAATTTTTTCCGCAGAATTGCGATCTCTTTCAAGTCGTTTTAAACTCCAAGCAGCAAATTCGCGGCGCCGACGATGGTCCAGTGGCTGAAGTTCTTGGGTCAAAACAATCTTATACGGGTGTAAATTTAAATCTTTTTGCAAAATTCGTTGTTTTTTTAAGTCCTAACTCCTGAGCACGACGAGGAATTGATAAATTTGGATCTTCTGCAACACTAGCTCCTACAGCAGCAATAGTCTCAACAGTTCTGACATTTCGGCGTCTTACTGGTGTTTTTACATCGTAAAGAGTAAAATTACTTTCAAATTTCTTAACGATGCGACGAATGATAAGCACAGAAGGGCGATTATTGAGACTAAAGTTTTCGCGAAGTGCTAAGTACTTGATAATATTTATGTTACATCAGTAATATCTGTGGTGATCTATACTGCAGTAATATATCAAAAATGAATAATACTTTTATAGTACATCTAGAGAATTTTGATACTGATGGTATAATATCGTACCATAAAATACGCCGACAATAGGTCAGACAATTCATGGATTTTTATTCCCGCTAGATATCTCTATCTGCTAAGCAATCAATGGTGTTTCCATGGATTACTATGACGTAATATATGAAAACATCGTGAAATACCGTAATATGAAAACCAAAAATTCCTGTAGTATGTGCTCACGTTCCCCTTATCATGCCTGATCTGTTTTCATTGCACTCGTTTGCGGGGTGATTTCCAACAATACACCATGATCACCTATTACAGGCATTTTTTAATTAGATACAAATTATATTATTAATTATACCTTCAATTTACACTCTGACAATACCGGCAATAAGTGTCCCTGAAAATTGATCTATATAATCAAATAAAAAGACAGAAATGGATTAAAACTTCAGGTGCATCGTTTTTTCTACTAACATTTATTGGAGATATGAAAAACTGCTATTACAATTTTATTAATTTTTGTTAACAAAATCCACAAACAAACACAATTCCTTCATTATTTACAAAAATAAATAATTATATAAAAAGCTACGTTAAAACAAACACTGCTACAATAAATAAAAGAATATAATATAATAAATTGAAATAAAACCTGAGGCTCAATTCTAAAAACCGCCTTAAGCGAAATCTTTAGAAAACTCAAATAATGTGTAAATGCACAAAACCATTCCAGTATAATAAATGAACTGATTAATTTTATGACTATCATTACGGTATTATTACACAGATAGACTCTCAGAACAAACTCCTCGAAACTCCTCGCTGTTGTTCACTTTGTCCCCAACAGCAAAAAATATATCGATAGGAATACAATTCCTTGAGAACAATGTAACTGTTTACTCGGAGAATTTAAGCGCGCGTAGCAATCTGTCACATCACTGGGTGCCGCCTAACCACTTTGGCTATTGACTCGCTTAAATAATTTTAAGATTACAAGAAATACGAATAAAACGAGTAATATTGAAGTGAAAATCAAGAAGACCATAATAAGAAAGTAGGTACCTAACTAAAATTATTTCAAACTTTCAGGAGAAAATAGTCTAGAAAGCAAAAACTTTAGTAATGTTTAATCTCTAAATCAAAGCTATAAAAATAGTTATACATAATTCAGTTAATATACATAAATTGTTACTAGTCCAATCTGTGAAACCTATAAAGTGAACAATGCAAATTTTGTAATACAAGTTAAGTATTTGAATCGGTGTAATTGTCTGTCGCGAGTTATGTTAAAACACACGGCATTGTAATTATCTGAATTCCGTGATGCTAATTAACTCAACTTTATAATCCAATTATCGCTTCGGTATTAATTGATGTTTTTGAAGGCGCTTGTTTTACGTCTTTGCTAGAATAAGGGATTAGAAACATAAACAGAAAGTTTCGTTTTAAACGGCGAAGGCTTGTAACCTCATGAACTATTAACGTCGGTTTAAACATGCAAACTTCGAAGTTAAACAATTTGTCTAATGTTACACTTTACAGATAATTTCGCGAATATAGACTAAAATATGTTTAAAAAATACATATCTATCTAGAACTGCAAGGTATTATCTTTCTGTTATACATTGCACTAAAATATGTTACATTAAATCTTTTGTTTTATATTAATTTTAATGAGTTTGTAAAAACAAATGCGTTTTTATTCATTGTCTTCAACTTAAAACTTTACATTGAAACAATGTTGGTGCAATTTGAGATTTTAGATTATACATGTGTAGAGAATTACAATATAGGAGAATACTAGCGTATAGTTCTAAATTTATTGAAAGCCTCTAATAATTGTGAAGAATATTAATGTCATCGATATATCATTAAATGAAATATTTTTGGTAGTTAGGTATGTTTTCTCCTACATCTTGTTGCAGATGTGTAGCTGTCAGTATATGGCTATTATTTCACAGTCAGATGGTTAATTTTTGAACGTAGATTTTCACGACCGTTGTTTACTGTGTTGTTATCGCGCAGATAAGTTGGCACTTGACGTTTCGCTGATCACGCTGTCAGCTTCTTCAGAAGGTTTCTAAAGACTGATGCTGTCTTCTGCTCCTCATTATACATATACCTTGTTTCTTCTTCGCTTCGCTGATTCGTTACAGTTCGATGAGCTGCATCCGTTACGGTGTTGTGGTTACGTCGATGACCTTGTAAAGTTATTCACCAGGTATTGCTCAGTCTGTACCCATCTTCTCGGTTGAAGTTACTTGGATTCTTCAGAATTTCCAGTGATTCCGCACTTTTTTTCGCAATTACCTATAAGTTCATACCTATATGCCTTTGGTGTGTAGCTTAGGCAACTGGTCTTTTTCGGTGGTCTTTTTTCGTCTTTTTTGCCCCTCTAGCAGTTGACTAATCACTAATCTGATTAATTTCATTACAATTACTTAGTTTTCTGATATTGTTAATTATCGTATTGTCACAAGAGCCGATAGACTCTTAAACAGGGACAATTATATTGCATAAATATCTGCCCCAAGAACTACGAAATTCCGATCTCCAATCTCCCACTGCATATTCCAGCTCCGATTCTTCAACCGGTTTGAGATCTATCCATACACCAACAGTAGTTTGCTGTGATGAGGTTGTTTGAATTCCACTCACATATCTACCTACTCGTGAAGCGAACCTCGAAGGGTCTGTCGACGTGCGTTTCAGGTGTCATGACGTCCGATTTGATGCCAAGAAGAGGATGATTTCGTAACTACCCTAACTATCTAGTCCTCGTTGCGATTGTTCCGCATTTAGTTTGCTTGTTGAATTTAGTTGTTTCGACGTGTAAGAATTTGTATATTTACACAATCTCGTATTTATGTTAATTTTTGCGCTGTAAATTAATGCAAATACAACTTTCATTCATTTTAATTAAAAACAGTATTTCTTATATGTCGTCTTCTAATTATTCCATATCAACATTACTAGAACAAAAGTCAATATCTTTTTCTTATTTCATTTGTTGTAATACTCATATATAATCCAAATTTCTCCGATTGTAGCATTATAATACATGAAGGAGGTGAAGACAGTGTTATTAAGGAATGAATAAAACTTCTGACTGGGACTAAACCAGAATATTAAATATCCATAATATTCTAATTCAATATTAATTAAAAATTAAGAACTGCCAGCGAAATGGGTTCTAAAATGCTTAGGATTCGAAGGTAATGTCACCCCCTGTGTCGAAAAACACGTTATAACTGCTAATGCAAATTAGATGCGTGAAGTTTAATCGATATTTGGTTTGCACCGCATTTACAAGATTAGTATTCACTAACGAAAAATCGTATTGGATTATGGGGAACATCATTTTTATGGGTTTGTTTAGCCTTGGGAGCGACATTAATTTTGGAACAGACTGTACATACATAATAGCGTTTTATATTTGCATGGTGCTTGTATATAAGGCCTGGCATGAAGAGTTTTGATTAAAACATTTCGATGATGAACTTATACATATGTCCGAATTTAAAATTTAATCTGCGCAAGTTTTCCATATTACCCAGTTAAAATGAAATATTGGCAAGAACAAGAGACTTCCTGTTATACCATAAATAAACGGTCTTCGAAATATGATGACATTTCGAAAAATTATTAATTTATGAGAATATACATTCACAAATAAATTTTCGTGTTGTTACTAATAATTAAGTGACTGATTTCATGTTTTAAATAGTGGACAACAAAATGCGGTGTTACATATATTGTTACAATTTATCCAAGGAGTTTAAAATTAAAACAAATAATGGGGTTGGGCGGCAACTAAAAAATAAAAAAACAGACTTTTACTCTTTCTTAATGTCTGAAGTTTCGAAATATACTAATTACTTCATCAGAGAGTACTATACTATCTAATGAAGTAATTAATATATTACGAAAGCTCGAACATTAAGAAAAAGAGTAAAAGTCTGTTTTTCATTTTTTAGCTGCCGCCCATTATACCGAACTCATCCCCTCCATTATATAGACGTTAATCTCTACTCAAAATAAATAAAGTTGTTCGATGAAGGACTTTAGTTATTTATCACTTGTTTATTTTAAATAGAACACATACGACACTATTCCACGTATCCTTTTAGCAAATTTTATTGATATTAGCATTCCCGTATAACCGCTTTCAAGACATTTCGATATTTGCCGAAAAATAGCTAGAGTTAATATTTTTAAATTAAAAAAAAGTAAGGCACGTTTGTCAATATAGTAAACACTTCTTTCTGTAAATGTAATTTATTATCACTACGATACCATACCGTGTCGTGTGGTACATTCAGTTTAAATACTATTCAAAGTATTCCTGCGATGATTTCTTCTCCCATATTTTAATTCTTAATACTTCTATATCCAATAATAAATATTTTTAACCATGATATAGTTGTATACAGGTTGCGGCACGAAGAGAGTTGATTAAAACTTCGGCGATGTAATTATATTTGAAATTTGCCATAAGTGTTTCATATTTCTGATTTTAAATAAAACATTGGTATTTTCGACTATTTATACCTTTTTCTTCGTCGCTAAGGACAGTAATATAAAGCCAGTTTCCCATTGGACATGCAAATTTTAAAACACGCCTCATATATCTAAAAACTACTAATATCGCGAAAGCATGCGGAAAAGTGAAACCAAGATTAGAGTGCAGATATACAGTGAAGGAAAAAAGTCACCATAGAGGTAAAAAAATCGCTTGTTTTACAAATAAAAGACTAAAAACGATTTCTTTTGCCACAATTCGGTCATTAACGACAAGAAAAGCTTAACTGTGGAGTATTTCTCTAATAAGTTAACTGTGAACAAAGTTACAAGCATTGAAGTAGGCATGGAAAAAATTCACCTCTCTTTGTGGTGAGAGTTGAATTAAATTTATATCGCTAAAAGAAAGAGTATGACTTGTTAATCCGACATTCCAAATTTGGTTTGATTATCTGCAGCGGTTCCAAAGTTATGAATTTTTTTAAACTACGAAATAGAGTCGAGAATCGCTTGCAACTATAGCCGCATGCAATTTTCGCCCTACGCCCTACTTTTCGCTATATACTAGCTTTGTTTTGGTTCGGAATTCAGGATTAGTAACAGAACTGCGCAGAACGTAAGCGCACAACATTATAATTCCAGAATGGTTCCGAACTTTTAATAACCAAAACACATTTTAGGAGCCTGTTACTGCCATCTTTTAGATACAGACTAAAATACAAACCAACAAAATATCAATAGCGAATGTTCTGCGCTAAGTCTTTAAAATCCTGTCTCTGTCTTAGGATACCACTCACTTTCCATAAATTTTATTTCCAGGACAGTAATTAACCAAAAAAATTCAAATACAAACGGAAGAAAACCTCAATCTTTAAAAGACAACGTAAATATCAATGTCATTGATGACGAATATATCGAAATAACTTGAATTTCTGAACACATGCACCGATGACGTAATTTCGAACTAATAATTCAGAATCGGTACTCATGGAAGTGCAAGAACTGTTTGAACGGTTCCAGAATCATTCTGAATCGATTCTGTCAGTAACCAAAACATCGGATTAAGAATTCGGTTCGCGTTCTTAATTAACCAAAACGCTAAACTGTAAATGCGCGTGCGCAACAACTCTAGAACAATTCTGAATTCTGAACCAAAACAAAGCTACTATATAATACTAATACTAACAGAATAAGCTAAAAAAGATACATTGAATAATGTAAAGTTACCTATGTATATATGTGTATTATTTGAAATAAAGAAGTTACTAATAAATAAAGTGTTTTATACTGAACGAAATTTTAAACTGCTGGTATAAAATGGTCAAATATCTTAACATGGGATATGTATTTTTAAGATCTGGTTATCCACTCTTCTTAAATTTTAAATTATTAACATCTTTATTGGTAGCGATATCATAATCTGTTTGTATGTTTTTTCGAAATTTTTCTGTCTAAATATTTGGTAAAAAAACTCGAACCTACCAAATTTAAAGATGAAAAAAGAAGTACCTATCACATTCTATTTGAAAGAAACGAGTTGCGGCGTATTTCATATTGTTGCGTTTACATTTATGCGAGATTTCAAATATAATTATAATGCCGAACAGTTTTACCCTCCTCTTGTCACACCCTGTATAAGACAGCCATTATGTGGTTAAGAATATTGTTAGAATATCTTAGAAAACATATGTACATATACGGAACAAAATTAAATAGGTATTAAGGGCACTTGAAATTATCATTGGATGTACCAGTATTAAGAATTAAAATATAAAATAAGAAATCATCTGGAGAACACTTCTAACAGAATTTAAACGGAATATACCGTACAATACATGCTAGAACTAAGATTTGTAGGAAACTCAAAAACAATTTACATTATTTACATGGAAATTGGGTTAGTTGTAGTCAAATCTACGTTGAACTAGCAGTTTCAATCTTTTTTGATGGATACTACATCAAAATATTAAATAAATAAAATATGTAAGTGAATTCTAAATAGACACATATCCTAAAAATCCTCGCACATTTTAAATCAACACCATTTGAGTGTACCGTGGATTAGTATTTTGCGCGACGGGATGCCAACGTTGCCCTCCGTCAATCATCTAGCAGCGATACGTTGCCGACGACGCTTATTGTTGTGGTGGCACCGCATACAAAACAGGAAGTATTCGGATCTCATCATCAAAAGAGCGCGTGTCGGAAAAGCACTCTAGAATAAATTAGCTGACCGTGCGATGATGCCGCTCGATTTATTTCTGGCCGTTCAGCGATGCATGCATATCACTTTTTCAAATCCGCTCACTGTTATGCAACGACATCGATGAAGGGTTGCTGCACATCCATAGTTGGCTCTTCGCTCTCATTGTTCCGTTCCGTTTATCGCTAATTTATTCATTCGCGTCCTTACGATGCGATGCGGTACGATACTAACGGTCAAATGGACTTAACCGTTCCAGTTACCGAGTTTTTGCTAAATTAGTGGATTATATTCGCGATGTTTTTTTGTGTGTGCTTCTGTATGTAATGAATGATAGTCTACCTTATTTACAACATGCATACAACGGTATCACCTTTTGCTTACGTAAAAGTTTTTCGTCCTGAAAATAAATTAACACTAACGGCTAAATAAACGTAGTTAGTGCTCTACGTGGAAATTTTCTCGTATAAACGACCTACTGCAAGCAAAGATTAATGGTTGTATCATAAATGGAGGAAAGTCTATTTTTATACCTTATAAATTATTATTGTAGCCGTACATAAAAGATAACATGAATTAAAGGAGAGGGATATACAATTTAAATGGCTGTGTTCCAAAACATACCTCCTTTGCAGCTGTCTGTATTGCGCCAATAACGATATTAATGAATCGTCAGGTTATGCATATGGTTGCTACTGAAAATACTCAAATAAAACATTGTTCAGTTCATTACGAAAAATAAAGATATGCTATCAACTCTGCGAAAATTCTCTAGATCCATGCAATGCATGCATTTCTTCAGTATGCAATGATCAGTTAAGATTCCTGTAAGTTATCTTAGCTTATCTCTGCTCATAAAGGCTGCCTGGCGGAGTGTCTCCTCGCATGGATCAATCCAGGGAGTTTTACAATGTCTCACGCCGGCAAGTCAATTTCAGTAGAAGTTGTGCCTAGTAACAAGCTCAGATCTGATAAAAGTTTGGATGCTACTATAACGAGTCACGTCACTCACACGTTAATTCTGTGAATTGTCATTTCATTGCCTCTACTTGCCTCTAATTTGTCCAAGTATTTAACGTAATTATCACTATTATCAATTATTATTAATGTGTGTTGAGATGTCCTCTAGCCAGATAAACTAAAAAATCGAGAAAAAGTTCTATTATTTTCGTAAATTTGTAGAGCGAGAGTAAGTAGTAAATTTAGAAAAAAAAAAACAAAAAAAACACAATATCTCGAAAACGGATGACTTTTGGATAAGGCAAGGTGGGGTGTATCTATTGTAAATGATCTCTGCTAACACGCTGTCTAAAGTATGACCATTTCATTATCATCAGTCAGCCTGTATACAAATACTTACTAATACTCGATATTTCGCCACTAGTATGAGTGGCTTCTTTAGGAGCAAAAACTGGGTGAGGGGCGTCAGAAGGTTGCGTTACCATGATCTTCTGACGTTAATGCTTTCAAAATTTACTTTAGCTAATTATTTTGTATTTTAGATAATATGTATTGGCAATTTACATTAACTGATACGCCACTATGCGGTAATTTTTAGAACTAGCGTTGAATGCATACTTGTATTGTTTATTGGGTTTTATCATGTGCCCTTTATCTTTATTTTGTCGGTATTTACTACTTTCGGTACTGTTTATTGGCAGATTTGTCTTTATAAAAACAATACAAACATCAGTTTTTAGTAAAGTAAGTATTTTAAACAATATACAAGATGTATAAGCGAAATAATTCACATTTCATCTAACCTCCAATTTTGTGTGAATATAAGCTACCTGTACCTTATAATAGATTATAATAACATTAGAACCTTCGTAGTTAAACTTATTTTTTATTGTTCTTAATGGATTTTATATAAATATAGAATACATTAATAAACATAACAATAATTAATAAATATAGTATAGGTACATTGGGATAGAATCAGCGCCGGGGCCTGAACCTCTGGAAATGCAAGTCAGTGGACAAGAAGTCTCCTCATTTGGCGTATATCATGAAAATTTAATGTAGTATAAGTAAAGCTCCAACAACGATATATACATACATATTATTATGTGGTATTTGAAGAGTTCTAATTGAATTAATTATCATTTAATTAATTTTTGAAATGTTTAATGTTTAATGATGGTTATAACTTATTAACTTTACGTTAATTGTTAAAAAAAAAAAACAGAACAGCGATTGAGGGAGTGAAAAATGAAAAACACAAATGTAATAATAGTATTTTTTTATTTGAGAGAAAAATTCAAAATTTAATGTAACATACACATACAAACACATACATGACACAACACGACTCGATTAGGCATTAATTTCCAAATTAAAAATACATCGTTAAATAAATTAGAAATCTAGTGGGGGATGACGTAACGCCAGTTTTGGTAGTTCGGAGCAGCAGCAGGTGGATGTAAACAGATTATTTTTTTGACAGTAAGAAACAGTCACAAAAAATTAAAATTTAACATAAAACCGCATAAAAACGATTTGATATTTATACAAAAACACGCTACAAGTGATAAGTGGGTGTCAGGAAAAAGAAAGAAGAAAGAACATAGAACAATTCATCAGGACGAAGTGAACTTAAAGGGAAATTGAAGAGGATTAATCAAAGAAGAATAACAAAATAAACACGCACACACACACACATATAATTAGCAAGGTAAGAAAGAGGGTGGGATAATTTTAAGACTTTTTTGTACAATTCTATTATTATATTTGTGTTAATAATTTCAATCTTTCATTTCTGTCGTTTGTGACAGAACAATATATTTAGTTGAAAAAACTGAAGAACAAATTTACTGAATCAGCCAACTTTAGGTTGATTGATCTGTCAGTCTGTACCGACTTGTGTGTTTATGAGAATACCAAAGTAATGAGACAATTATATCGTTACACGTTATGATTATTTGTAAACTACAAATAATCATAACGTGTAACTATATTTGTAAACTATTATATACAGCAGTCCAGTCCTGTGAGCGGGAGAACAGTGGGCCAATTTTTGACTCCGTAATAAACCTCAATTAACGGAGAATTACGAGTAAATAAAACGGCCAAGTGTTTTGAGTGAAGTGTGATAAAACGGATACTAGCGATATTAGAAAGTAAGATTAGTCCTCAAATAAACAAATATACGATAAGAGATAAAATACCGATAAATCTAGAGTTTTTCCCCCTCCTTTTTTGCTTACTGATAAGAAGCAAGGCTCCGAGAAGTTGATTCGGCCGAGTTTCTTTACGCAGAAGGATAAGAGATAGGCAACACATTATACAGAAACAGATCCGTACTAGGTATATTGCGAGAAGGAAGATATGGATAATGTAGGGAAAGCGGACAAATTAGACACAGTAATAAGCATGCTGCGGGAAGCGACAGTAGATATACACCAAATGAGGGAAGAACAAGAGACGTATAAGGAACTAGGTATTTTAAGGAAAGAAAACGAAGGAGTACGAAAAGAAAACGCCAGAATAAAAGAAGAATATGCATTGATTAAAACGAACATGGAAGTGCTAAAGGAGAGATTGGTTTTCCTAGAAAAAGAAAAAAGAAAGCTAAATGTAGTGTTAACAGGAATTGATATAGACTTTTACCAGCCAGAAGACTTAAAATCAAAAATGGAAGAGTTTATAGAACACAAGCTGAAAGTCAAAACATCAGTAAAAACTGCAATCAAGTTAGGAAGTAGAACATGCTTAATCTCGTTTAATCAGTTAGATGACAAGATAAAGATCTTGAAAAACAAAAGCAAACTCAGATATATAAAGAAGGCGAGGATCTATATGAATGAAGATTACACGCTACAAGAACGAGAAACACAAAAGCAACTAAGAATTATAGCAAAGGAAGAGAGAGAAGGGGAAAACAGTTAAAATAAGATTTCAGAAACTGGAAATAGACAAGAAAGTATGGAAATGGAACGACAAAATTAAAAAATTAGAACAGGGAAGAGAGCATCCAAAAAACTGAATACGAAAGCAGAGAAGATAGATGGAATGACAAGTGAAAAGGACAACTATTAAACAAAACATATGGCATAGGTAATCGAAAGAGAAGGCACAAACAACACAAAATAAGGATAGGAACGTGGAACGTGAGAGGTACATTTGAGGAAGGAGCTACCTAAAAAATAAAAAGCACGTTTCATTTCTTATGGTTTAGGTATTCTTCACGTAAATGACATAGCATTGTCTTTAGAAGCTTTTATTCTGAAGAAGAAGTATTTTGAAGAGCTCGTACGTGTACTTGCCTAAGATACTTTGAATAACGTCCACTTTCCGTGAAAAGTTTCAGTCATGTTTAAAGTAATAGGTTAAACAAAAAAAAAGATCCAATCACAGTCCATATAATAGATATTGGTTGATAGAAAATAAGTGCGCATTTATCTTAAGTGAGTATTGGTTGTTGTATTCTGTGGCCAGCCAAATTAGAATTTTCTGCAGGTCAGCAGCTAGAGTTTTATGAATTTACTGAATAGATTACCTCATGTGCCTCGTGTGTGTGTGTAAAATATTTATAGAAAAAATATTCTTCAAATTCTTACAAAAACCACACGGTGGACTTATTGCAATAGCATCTCTTTTAAAGTAAATTTTGACTTGACCGCTTCAATTTAATTTTTTAAGACTTCTACTTGCGCTAGTAGGTATACGATTAGTTTTAGTTTTTTGAAATTTATACAATTTTACTTCTCATTTGCTATTTTGTCTGTGGCATACATTATCCAAACGCGAAACTTTATCTCTCCAAATATAATTTTCTGTGTAATAATTGACTATCTCAAGAGTCCAGAAATGAAAAACATGTATATAAATACTCCGGTCAATCTGCGAATAGTTGTTTTTACAAATATTCAAAAATTATATTACAATTGTGCAAAATTTAAGATCTCTTTCTACGAATATCTCTGATTTAATAAGTCTATAATGTATAGTATGCCAAAGAAATGTAAAGCTATTGTTTTAATGATTCAATTGTTTCCGTGGTGAATTATAAAATTTTTCATCTTCCATTGATCATGTTGGCATATTTAGTTTGCAATTGACACCTCTTTCGTTTTTATTACATTTTTTGTGACAAGATATAAACGATATACAGCCACAATAAATTACTCGTATTTTCTTTTACTATACGCATATAGTATAAAAATGTCAGAATACATCGTCATTTAAACAGAAAAGAATTCATTTATGCGTTAACCGACGTCATGACGTTTGAGGTTCGTATTCTAGAAATGGAAATTACAGTGCCCCCGGCAAGCGGGTAACGAACGATATATGTATGTGTACATGTAACATGTATACTTACATATACATATCTATGTGCTACTTTATTTTTCATACTTGATTATGTTTACTGCTCTCAAAAATTCATATTCGCAATTCCAGTTTTGAATTTTCTTTAATACAAAAAACTTTCATGGAAAAGGAATAATTTCCTCCAGATGGAGTCAAAGACCCTTCTTTTTCTTTTTCTTTTTTTCAAAGAGTTGTATACTACACAGTATACAATGCATAGACATTGTTTGACATGATTTTTACAAAAAAAAAAATCTATTATAAACGATTAATCACACTGATGCTTGACAACTTAAACAACAAATTACATTTATATCTTCCTACCTATAGGAGTAGCAATTATACCATTGCAGGAATGCACCCATTGCTCATATCCACGATAAACTTTTCTAAATGGCCAGGTAGAAGTGTAGACTATGTATTTAAAATAGTTCTGACGACGTTTTGAGAGTAATACTGTTAGAAGATCCTCTCCCTGTTTTAACCATCTATTGGTCAAATCTATTTTTAATAAATAGCTCCTAAACAGAAGAAAGAAAACGAGACGCCGCTTCATCTCCCGCAAAAACTATCCATGTACCACCGTTTAAATTGTCGATTACAAAGAAAAACCTTTGGATATAACATTGTAATAGTTGTTATATTTATTGTAAGGGCCAACTAATAAATTAACGGGCTGATAGAAACTTCTCAATATTTTAAACATTTATTAAGAACTTCGGCAGCAGAAATACTATGTTGCCATGACCAATGTCAGAAACATATGTTAAAACAATAATAATTATAATAGTTTGATTTTTCTTATGATACAGGGATTCTTATGAATATACGGCAGATTTAATCTTCAGCTTTTCCGAGCTTATGTAGGTGGTACTTCAGAGCCACATGACCTGTCAGGAACCCTGCCAGCAGGCCCAAGGTCCCTTTGCTGAAAGATAACGACTGTGCTGTCTTAAGCGATCCTGATAACAGTGCCTTCGCCTGTTTTAGTCCTCGCGTATTCTGCCACTGGGAGGCATTTCTGTTGACCTCCCATTTGTTAACTGCTTGTTTTAGGTGACTCTTTTGCAGTCCACAACAGGGATAAGGTCGAATGAAGGGCATTTTCGCTGCTTCTTTGGCAGGCTTATCTGCCTTTTCGTTCCCTTCGATCCCTTGATGGCTTGGCACCCGCTGAAGAGTGACGTGGTTATTGCGTCCCAATTACCTTAAATTGCATGTACATTCATGCAGCAGACCGGACTCGTATGTGTAGGCACTCACAGCCTTCAACGCCGCTTGGCTATCCGCTTATATACTAATTGTTGCGCCACGTATCCCTAACTCGAGGTTCTTTACGGCGCATAAGTTAATAGCAGACATCTCCGCTTGAAATATGTCGGAGTGGAGTCACATAGGCACTTTGAGATAGTGATTAGGCCCACTGACTACAATGCCCGTCCCCACTCCTTCTATTCTAGAGCCGTCCGTGTACCATACCAGGGTTCCTCTTTTGAGCTGAGGCTCAGCAGAAGCCCACTCAGTACGGTTTTTGATGACCACTTTATAGGGTTGGTCGAATCTTGTCCTTTGCCATGTGAATGTTGAGATATTCAAGGATTTTGAGGTGTCCTCTACTGTTCCCAGGTTTTAATCCCTTAACTCTGTCCAGAGATAGGGCACTTGATTTAGCCTGTTTTTGGATGTAAATGTGCAGCGGCGTGATTTCCAGCAGTACTTCTAGCGCTGCAGTGGAACAGTTCCGCATCACTCCTGTGACATTTAGCAAAGCAAGTCTTTGGATTTGTTGAAGCTGTTGTTGTACAGTCTTCTGTGTTGTGTTTGGCCACCATACCAAAGCAACATAGGTAATTATAGGTCTTACAATTGCCGTATATGACCACAGGATCGTTTGAGGCTTGAGACCCCAGGACTTACCGAGCAACCTTCGACAAATTAGCGATGCCTTTATGACCTTTTTCTGTAAGTAGTTGATATGGGGGTGCTACGACAATTTGCTGTCCAACCTAACCCCCAATTATTTAGCTTCATTGCTGAAGCTAATACTTTTTTCCTCTATAGAGGCAGGTTTATGATAGACCTTTCTTTTCCTTGTGAAAGGGCCGATAGTAATCTTTTAGGGGTTTATACGCAGGTTATGATTTTTACATCAACTATGCGTGTAGTCAAGAGCACTTTGCGTTACATACGGTGATCGCTATGGATCGCATTAGATTTTGACAAATATTTTTAATACTTCATATCTCAACAGAACTTTATAACTCGCATTTGTTATTTTCATCTCAACTTCATTACGTGTACCGCCTGCGGGCATGAGAGAATGTAGTTGAGTCAAATTACAATCATCGTAACATGCTAATATTTTCCATATAAAGTAAGTTATTGGGACTTATAAAACATTATTACTGTCGTGCGTTGAAATAAATTTATGGTCGCTTAACGAACGTAATAACGGCATTAATGTAACGATTTGGGCAGAACACAAATACAAATAGCATATGTACTCGGAATTTGGTTTAAATAACTGCAGTATTGCATGTTGCGCGTTCCAAAATACACAAAATAAATACGTTACCGGAAAATTTACGTAATTGCTCGCAACTGGAAGTATGATATTAGTAGCTATGATGCAATTTCAGTTTCGTATCTAAGGCTATTTAATGGTGCAGATATATTAGTCATTAACCACCCGTTTAAATGAATGAAATACTGTGGTGTGAGATCTTTTCTTTTCTGAAGACATTTATTAACGTTAACTCTTTCTTTAATTTTCCATGTAATACATTAATACTTGGTTGCATATTAGTAGGTCAGCGTTTAAATTTAAAAGCACTATTTACTAAACCTCGTTCGGTAATTGCTACTGTGTTACTCTTAACTCTTGTACTGATTTGTATTTATTTAATAAACTATTGGCAATAAAGAACAACCAACTAAGAAACTCGATATAATTAAAACAAAATACACGAAAGCCAAGAAAAAATTGTTAGCTTGAGTTTTCCTAACGGCTCACTTATTCATTTCCTAAGACTGGGCTCTTAAACCCTCCATCATTACTTGTAAAAACTGGTATTGTAACTAGAAGAAAAGAATCACTGGAGTCCCTCCAGCTAGAAGAACGTCCAAACAGTTGATCTTGTAGAGGGTCTATTGCCGACATGAATTTGTTCGAACAGTAGACTCCACAAGAAGCCTTCACCGTTAGTCACAATTTCGTTACTGGCCTAGCGTTCAAATAAAAATAAAATTGCCTCAATATATTCGAAATTATTAATCGTCAGTCGTCATCTGAAAACTATAAATACAGTTCCCTGTCTCTTGTGATCAACAGCATACAAGGGAACATTACAAAATTTTGTGTACCTATACACAAAATGTAATGTGCCTGTCATTACTACACTGTTTTGTACAGTAAAACTTATTTTATGGGAACGTACCAACTATGTAATAACTGCAATGTGTTACGCTATCCTAACATAATTATTACATTCTCAAAATGTTTCAATGCTGTTATTGTTACGTAATAGAAACTTAATATTTTTTTCCATTTTGCTAGAAACTACGTGGCTGCAACGTACTTTTTCTACTCCCATACTTTAATTGTATTATTAGATATGTATCTGTATCTATTTGAATATATAAAAATTAAAGAAATACGTATGATATTATGGGGTCATAGAAGAAATAATGTAATAGTATACTCGTGTCTTAATAACTATCATTAAATGCTCGTTGCATAATATACTATTATAACATAGACGTTACCAATACCTCATAAGTAACAAACACCTGACTGTGACAAAATATGCTAGTTAAGTTCAATTCTGGTTTCGGGTTGCATTTATTTTGTCCAAAATAACCGTTAAGATTAAAGTAACACATTTGAGCCCTATCTTTGTTTTCGTTTTAAAACTCCAAGGATCCACTTAATTTCATTTACGAATTTAATAGTGTTTGCCTTGACATATTAATTAATTAATAATATCATTTTTGGACCCCAATCACAGAAAAAAAGCGACTTTTGTATAGCGTATTTGAATGTAACATTTTTGTTCCTATTTTTTGTCCGGCATTTTACAGCTATCTTTTCGTAGGTTGCCACTCTGTACCGACACCCTGGTTGTCAGCTGCAATTCTATTTCATCATTTTTACAAGAACTTTCAAAATTCCGTAATTATGTAAATTATCATTTCGTAATTAGCAGATGTCTGATAAGACTTGCTTTTAACCTTATAGCCACCATTTTGACTTTTTCACAGTCGATATTTTACTAGGTTGGTTCCCGGGGCGCCAGCACTAAAAAAGTTATTCGTCCCTATCAAAGTTTAAGAGATGTCTTCAACATGAACCGTGCATGTTTGCTCTATAAATGATTTTCTGACACTAAAAGCCAATTACCGTATGATACCAGACTGTTTTAAATCAGTAGGATTAAACTGATAAAGCCACTTCTTTTAAATCAAGGTAATTATAACCGAGTCGCTTACCTGCCTGTGTCCCATGTATATACATAGTATTTCACAAACCCCTATATCTTAGCACGAGAATTAATAATTTATCTTACAATCAGTTAATATCATTATGTAACATTCCTGTTGAATATTTTGATATTATCTCCTGATTTAGAACGTAACTGATTTACTAGTGACATCACGATTATCAAAACCATGATCGTAACGTATTAAAAAATTCTTAGAGAATCTTAATAATAATTTACCTGTTAGACATTTTCTTATACAGATTGGCGTAGTGAACGATTCCCATTCGACTTCAAATACACACACATGGACATGTACTATGTATTTGATACAGAGAGAAGGGGCTGCCGTGCATGTCGTATGAGGTATGCATTTGAAAGAGAGAAACACATTCCTCGCTCGCTTTTGTAAAGTTCATTATAGAGTTTTGTTTCGTTTTGAATATAAGAATTTTGTTTTAGTTACAATTTTTATAGAGTTTTGGTTCATTTCAATGTTATTGCATAGATACATCATTTGGAAAACTGGATAATCAAGCTACACGTACTAATTCCTAAAAGCAAACATATACATCCTTACGTCACTCCTGCCGCACTAATACGATTGAAAGTCGAAAACCCTTACGAATGTCTCCCCACTATCGTAACTTTGCTACGCCTACAGATGATACACGAATGTACATATAAAGTATGCGTGCGCTAGTGTGCGTAATATGCACGGTACGTACAAACCTATAACTCCACGAATCTGTATAACATTATTTTCACATGTAAATTTCAATGATTGCATTTTGATAGCTGTTGATAAAATGTACCATATATTTTAAATTGATTAGTTTTACAATATTACTTGTTGTTGTATATATATATATACCGCAAAAATTAAGTTTTTTTTACGTGTGGTAGGCTTGTGTGGCTATCATGCAACTCTCGCCGTGTAGTTTAGTGTGTGTAAATTGTTTTCAAATGGCTTTGTGACAGCATCATACCGCCTTGTATTGGCCTAAATGCATTTGGTCGTATTCACTTTTCAAGGTGCATTTTTATACATGATTCACAACATGGAAAAATGAACTGTAGGATTATATTGTTGTAGAATTGATACAGTTACAAGTATACACATTTGGCCCAAAGTTCACTCGAATACAGGCTAGGAATGCTCAAATATTTTTGTTTGTTGCCACACACTTTGTGGAGCTATAATGTAGCAGACACACTGTCGGCACCTGCCAGTTTAATAACAGTAACAAAACAATGACGATGAAAAATGGTCTAATAATGAACCGTTGTTTCATATAACTTATTTGGAAATTTAGTGATGTAACTGTTGCGCGATAATCAATTTTCTGTATACATACTAAAGCCTTTATTTCTTACATTGCAAAAGCAAACCATGCAATACAATTTGTTAATCCTAGCATAGACTATATGAGCACATGCTAAGTGCAATTATAACTTCTACTGTAAATTAAGAAAAATGTATCAAAAACAGCCAGACATTTTACACATCGTATTTCACGACACTGTTGTTGTTCAGAGTTCCCCCAATTATGGCGACTATTAATTAATTTCCTGAAATATACGTCCTAAGCAAATACGGAACGACGTAGCGGAGCGTAGCTATTAAATATTCTACGCAGAAGAATGCAGGCGAAAATAATGAAGTGTTGTTTCTCCACTTGTTTCCGGAATTTATGGTCGTACCGTAAAATTTTACGTCCTAAGAAAGTTTATTGTATAGTTTAACATAAAACGTCCGACAAATCAGCAAAACGTTCTACTTTATGTCGAAATCTGAATATGCTATTTGCAAATGCGTGTCGCTGCTAGGTCTCTTGTTTAGAGGAATTCCCGTAAACCAACACTGCCATCCATAAAACGAGGGTAGGTTTGTTGTCTCTGAAGATACGGATCGAAACGGTTCGTCGCGAAATTATGCTGGCTACTACAGTTTTTATACACATGAGAACACCAACAGGATTTATGCTTGTATGTAAAAAAGACATACAAATACCAAGAAACTGTGTACAAATAACAGTCGCTACACAATTTTATGGTAAGCTAGGATATCTCCCTAGAGGATGAAATACGTACGTAAAACGCGCTTAGTGTATTCAATTGTAGTACATTGATTATTGAAGATGCTTTTTGGTAGTTAACTAAATTAACTTACATTTTCTCATATTAAACATTCATTTACAACTACTTATTTACATATAACACGGAATATATTTATATATCCAATCTACTAAGCTATAAAAACAACAAGCAAGAATGACTAATCTGTAATTAAAAAATTAAAATAAAAGATTTTAATAGTTTTGTTGCGAGGAAAAGCAGTGAATCTTAAGAATTTATAATTTTTTTATCTGGGTTCGATGCAGCTGCAGCGACTTCCGAGCTGTATTACTTGTCGAATTACCATGGTAGCTCATACTGTGTATTTTTGTGTGTATAAATGTGTTTTCTGAGCTGTATCACATTACCTTCTAGTAAAATTGACTTATAAGTAATATTGCGTTATTAAGAGTTTGACAACAACGAATGATATTCGACCAAGGAACCGATCCTAACGAACTGTGCCACAATGCCGTAGTCAGGATAAGATCCCTGGAATTCTAGTTTGTCAATACACGGAAAACCCGAGCTGTTTGCAGTACCCAAATGTATTTTGTTGGCATATATTTTGTTAAGGATACTATACGCATTGCTACTTTAACTGAATACTAAATCAAAATTTGTTATTAGCAAATAAATTATTTTGTTAAAGGATCTACGTAACACAACAATATAATTCGATAAAATACTTTCTTAACGTAATGGTAAACAAATAAAACAATGGTTTCAACAAAATCTATTTGTTGTTTTTAACCAAGTGGAACTAAATTTGTGAATACTTGCTTAATTGAAAGAAATATTTAGTTAAAACACTTAAATATAGCCAATAAAATCATTTGTTACCAATAACTATATATTTGTTTGCCCATATTCAACCATAAAATTTGGTGAATGCAAGTAAAATTTGTTTGGGTCAAATAATCCAGTCTTTCTGTGTACCACTCTACCAGTGCGACCACATGAACACAAAAATGTTGGAATATTTGTGACTATAGACGGAATAAGTCAGAACTTGTATGTGTACTAGGAATACTTCGTCACATTCTATAGTAATATTCTGCTCCAAACAATTTCATTATAATCAAAAAAATTGGAGAACTACTCAAGAGAAGAAGGAAGAAAGATATAAGATAAGAAGAATTGACAATTTGATATTGAGGTATCACCGATTTTTTTTTGCTAATAGAGAAGGAGAAATTCAGAAATCAGAGCCGATATTTAAAAAAATTGCAATACTTGAACTAGAAATTTAAATATAGATTCATGCGCAATACATTATCCAATATATATACAGGGTGGTACAACCAAGATGGGGCGGACTATTATAATTAAGCGGTGAGGAATTTCGAAAAATCTTTTTGGAATTTGATTTTATTTCTACAAGGTGATCGAATCAGTCGATGACGAACGAAATTTATGTTTTCTTTAATGAGACACTCAGTATTAAAATATTACAATCGATTCTGCTAATTACGATTGGCAATATCATTACCATAGCCATGTCTGGTGGTTCGACTCCACTTCCGGACGGCATATTTTTAAATAAAAATATGTTTAATTTAATTGGCGTTTGGGAAAAATTGCATTATATACATGTACTTACATACGCCAAGAAAATAAATACACTTCGATGTCAAAAATAACATTACCGATGGTGGCGCCACAATCGATGCCAAGATGGCGTTGTATGGAGGTATACCTGTATGTTTTGTATATAGCGTCATATAACATTTCATACATTCACCGGTTTAATTTTATGTTGATTTCAATTGCCTCATAAAGAAACAGCTTTTTTTTGTTTTACTTCATCTGCTAGCGAACTATATTGGTTATTTAGTTGTATATACTTTTGTTATAGATGATTATCGAGATGGACAAGCCGAAACGAAAATCTAATATAAAGTGTTTTCTCACAGAATTCAGATGTAGTTTTAATTGAAGACAAATCTTTCACCTTTAGAATTTTTAATACAGCAAGCAAATGTGTTTCAAGGGATTTCGTCGGTGCATTATTATTTTCCTCAGAAATTATTGTTATGTTTTGCAAGGACATAACAACATAAAGCGCTACTGAACAATGAAACTATATGTTCTCTATCTGGTTCTTTATTTGGCTTTACCCCTTATGACATGCTTGGTACAAAACATTCATGCTCTAATAGAGGTGCCGCTGTATAATTTCCTACTACTTGCGACTTGCTCCAATAACATCAGTGGAAGACAAAACTGGCAATTCTAAAATATTCTTTTGTTGTGTACATAAAATCAACACTGCAGTAATGTTTACAACGCCAACGTTGTGAAAGCCCCGCCTTGCAAGTGCACACAAATTGATCGACTTCCATAATGTTGTTTGTAACTTTCCATTAATGAAACTCTCTTTATCTGGAGATGATTTTGCTAATGTAATTTAAGTTACATTGGAATGACAATAACAATTTATACTATGTTAATGGGACGTTCCAAATATTCCTATACTCTGTTTTTTTAATAACTGAACATTTTGGCGGTAAATTTAAATGATAGATACAATGAAATGAAATATGAGTAAGTATATACATATGTATGAACTTACTACTTAAATATATTGTTCTGTCACAAACGACAGAAATGAAAGATTGAAATTATTAACACAAATATAATAATAAAATTGTACAAAAAGTCTTCAAATTATCCCACTCTCTTTCTTACCTTGCTAATTATATGTGTGTGTGTGTGCGTGTTTATTTTGTTATTCTTCTTTAGTTATCCTCTTCAATTTCCCTTTAAGTTCGCTCTCGTCCAGATGAATTGTTCTCTATTCTTTCTTCTTTTTATTTCTTCTTTCTTTTTCCTGACACCCACTTATCACTTGTAGCGTGTTTTTGTATAAATATTAAATCGTTTTTATGCGGTTTTATGTTAAATTTTAATTTTTTGTGACTGTTTCTTACTGTCAAAAAAATAATCTGTTTACATCCACCTGCTGCTGCTCCGAACTACCAAAACTGGCGTTACGTCATCCCCCACTAGATTTCTAATTTATTTAACGATGTATTTTTAATTTGGAAATTAATGCCTAATCGAGTCGTGTTGTGTCATGTATGTGTTTGTATGTGTATGTTACATTAAATTTTGAATTTTTCTCTCAAATAAAAAAATACTATTATTACATTTGTGTTTTTCATTTTTCACTCCCTCAATCGCTGTTCTGTTTTTTTTTTTAACAATTAACGTAAAGTTAATAAGTTATAACCATCATTAAACATTAAACATTTCAAAAATTAATTAAATGATAATTAATTCAATTAGAACTCTTCAAATACCACATAATAATATATTTAGTACTTAACTTCATGAACAGATCACATTTATGAAGAAGTAATGGTAGTAGTTTATGCCTTTATGTTATGTTTATTAATATTTAAGTAAACAAATACAATAATAGTATATACAATATGTTTTTTAAGTTAACTGTTAATATTCATAAGAATTTTTTTTATAAATATTGTTACAGCATCTATAAATACTTGTCCGCGTGTTGTAACATTAACATCTATCCATACCTTTGCTTTTGTGTGTCTTTCATTAAGCCAAGATTCATCTAAATAATATATCGCATGTTGTTCAGTTCTGTATTTTTTTAATCGGAGATAAATATCTTCGTCTCCATAAAACAATGTCTTCACTTTCAAGTAGCATACTTTTGCGATTACGTCTTAAAAACCTACAAATAAATAATATATACATTTAAATAATTTAATACCAAAACATACTTAAAATTAAGCATTCTTATTAATTTATATAAAGTAAAACGACTAATTTGAGGTATATTTTCATCTTCCTTTAATTTCTTTAAAGTCTTGTTTAGTGTAGGCAGTTCTCCATAATAAAAAAACTATGTCTTACTCGTCTTATCAAGTATTTAACAGTATATTCAAATGTAGATAGCCCCCTAATCATTTTGATGGTGGTGAAATTAGCCCTTTGGTTTTATATTCAGGAATTATTCGGTAAACACTTGTTCTTGAAATACCTATTCTTATTATAGAATATAAATACACAGAAGTGTATATACGCTTGTTTAAGTATACAACCTAAAGTGTTTGATATTTGCAGTGCTATCTGTGTCCTTTTTTCTAGGACAACCACCAATAATTTTCTTATACATGTTTAATATAGATTGCTTTTCCTGTACCGACAAATGTATACGTCCCAAAGTAATGCGCTTTTTTGGAGGCAATGTTGATAATCCACTTGTACAAGGCTGTGAATCCATTATCACAAGCAAATAGTTAAAAAAACTAATTTTATTGCTTGAATACCGTAGGAACACAAAAAATATTGGAAAATACAAAGAAAATACAAAAAATATTTACTCAATCAGCTGTATTTGCAATATGGCGCCAGTAATATTGGCAAATTTGAGTGTAAACATGACTTGCAACTAACCAATCATAAGCCTATATTTTGGCGGAAGATTTTAAATTTTGTTCCTCTTGTTAAAAAAACAAGGTATAGAACTGTTAAACAGTTGATAAAAGAATTAACGTTATCCCTGTGCGTAATATTAGATGTAAGTAGGTACCTAAAAATATTTTTTATCTGTGTTCTAAAATATATTCACACTACTGTATGTCTTAATTTAAGACAAACCTATCAACAAAACATTATTAAAAGTATTAGTAGTGGTGTACAAATTTTACATACATATTCACAGAGTATACAATAATACATAAATAGCTACGGCCACAATACATATAGAATGTGTATATGGATACATATAAATACAACAAAATAAAAGCAACACTCAAACAGTTACCCAGTTTTATTATTACTGGATAGCCTAGATCCAAAAGCAAACATAAAAGCCATAAATATTTGGCACTGGTGGGCTATTCTAAAAGATTGACATTTTTCTCTTCTTATACAGAGTGGGGCACAACATTCGCCTCGGTTGATATACAAAAAACGATAAGAAAGACACTTTAGAACCGCACTGTATAATACACAGTTTTCATATATAAACATATTATAAGCTATTAGTTAATGTAGGGTATGTCAGAACGAGTTTCAGTTGAAATAATAATATGAACTAATGAACATTGCCATTTTAAATTTTGCTAGTAATGATTGATTTCGTATTACTTCCTTTCAATACAAATCAATAAAACAATACCTAGGTAATTCCATTTAAAATAACGAAGTTGATATACATTTCCAATGTAACCGGAAAAAGTAGAAATCTAAAATTATTTGAAATTGAAAGTAGGTAACACAAAGTCACTAATTGCAAAATTTGAAATCGCAATGTTTATTTTAGTTACCAATATTCTTTTAAGCGAAACTAGTCGTGAGTGCTCTATAGTAAAATATCATACAATGATGGAAATCGACTAATTATATTAACAGTAATTTTCACATATTTAAATGTAATATACCTAGACAGTAATTTATGCAGATAAACACTGCGAGCAGGCATCTGTTTGGTATATTGCTTCGAAATAAATTGACAGCTAGTAAACTCGTAGACTGTTATAAAATTTTGAGGGTGAGAAATGACAATATAACACTTTTATGTATAGCCAAATTTATGAAAACTAAATGTCAGACCGATATATTATAACTACTGATGAATATAGAAAGTTTTTATTGTAGTAGAAGTATGAATGTGTAACTGAGTCCTGCATTTATGCTATAGTTAATAAACTATGCAAAAAGGCAAAGGGTTTAAAACGTCCTAAATCGGACTAACTTAATTGGGTAACTCTACATCCAGGAAGGTTGAAGGCGGCTGCCAACTGAGCATTCGGAGCATACGAAGCATATTTTATTAATCCTGGTAATATATTACAATGCCAATTTGGCCAAGAACCATATCCTTGGCAGTTAATAAAAAATGAATCCAACACATCTTGTTAAATATGACTATACTGAAATCCTTATATCCTTAGCAAATCGTGCAATTTTACATGTTAACAACGAATAAGTATTGTGAGAAATATATAACAAACGTACAAAAAGTACATCATCGTTATATCGCGATCGATTATTATGAAAGTCAGTATATCGTATTGTTACTACTGTCGTAGAGAGCCCATGCAATGTTATTTTTTGGGCACGCCATTTTGGATCTCGAGGAAAGGATGGCTACATCCAAAACTAACAGCAGCACCAGCTCCTGGGATTAAGCTCATGCATGGTAGATGTCGTGGTGTATTTTCAAATATTCTTTTAGTATTAACCATAATAAAATAGTACATAATAGTTGGTATTACCACTCATATTTAATAATAATTTTATTATTTAGATTTAGAAAGAAAATGAATACTATTTCAGGGGAGAACATGTGTTTATAATCGAAAAGCGCATAATACGTGTAATTTTTGACATAAAACGCAGTGACTCTTGCCGTGAAGTTTTCAAAGATAATAATATTCTGACATTTGTATCTGTATATACATATATATATAAACTATTACAGGTGATTTTTAGTAAAAGGGATACCTTGCCGGTGGTTGGCACGGTGCACAGCCACGATACCAGGGGTAGAAATGATCTCCTTGTTGGGTCACACGCATATGCAAATTATAATAAAACTTCTTTACAGTTTTGTAGTAGACTATATAATGCGCTGCCCTGTGACATTAAGGCTGCGCCAAATCTTAATAATTTTAAATGCAGGTTGAAGCAGATACTCACGAACAAGACTTATTACAGCCTGGGGGAATGTCTTGCTGACTTCTAGGTTAATTGAAATTGTGTAACGTAGTTTTTTGCATGTGTAGTTTTGTAGTAATGTAGTAATATGTTTTCGACAATATGTTTTACATTGTTATTTTTTGATTGTATATTGTGACGTTTCACATCCGGAGATCTCCGGCACAAGTGATCAATAAATGAAATGAAATGAAATCAAATCAAATCAGTCATATAAATTCCAACAAAATATGTATATAGCCAAGGTATGAACATTATTAAAAGACGTATACATAAAAACTTATGAGAGAATGTGTAAAATCAAGACCGACTCTTTCTGACAAGGAAAAAATACGCAGAGAACTTACACATCCAATTTTGTGTTTGCACATATGGTCACAAAGTAATATATTTTATTGAAATGCCAGACTTTATATTCAAGGTTATATCTTAAAATATGTATTTGCAATGTAGACCCGAAAATGTATCCTAAAAATTTTTTAATTCCTTTAATTAATTGTCCAATCATCAAAACAAATAGTATGCACTCTGTGCATGATATAAAAACACACCGAAAACTTTAAATATAAAGAAATTATGAATAAATGCTTAAAAAATATCGTGTCAGCTTAATCTGAAAATGCCTTTTATTTTTAAATTGGATCGTACTTCTTTCTGCACACTCCTTAAAAATAATTTCAAGCTAATATTTACATCTATATTGCACATTTACAAAATAGAGGAATATTAGAAAATATAATTGTTTTATTTAATCGGGTTATCCTAAATATTAACAATTACGTTTCATAAAACCTGTTATGACGGTAAAATATTTGATTGACAGATATTAAACTAATTTTTATGATTTAGTGTTCCAATTTAATTTGTAACAGTTGAATTTAAAAATTAATATTAAGATGAGAGCAATGGATAATAAAAAAACAACTAGATTGACAATAAGTCAAAAGCATCAATGTTTGATGTGTCAATTCTAAATATTATTCCATAAACCGTGAATCTAAACAGTCCTGTACGACTGAATAATTTCGTGTGGTTGCCACATCCGCAACTCCAGTTATAACTGTTATAAGTAATAAAGACATAAATATATGAAATTCTATAAAGTAACGAATATACATAAAACTTTAAACACCATAAATTACTCCCATGAAGTATTTAATAACTGAAAGTACATAATATTGCAAAAGAGTAAAGAATCAAACTTGCCCACAAAAACTAAAAATACAAACGCTATTGTATCGTGGCATTTCCGTAACGTTCTGTTTAGTTAAAACACAATAGACAGGCGCAAAATCTAAAATCGTATGCATATATAAATAATAAGCATAGATGTTTGGAAGAGTAAAGTAATTATGTCGCAAAATATTACTATACAGTTTTAAGGCGTAATATATAGGTATATATGTAAGTACATACATAAATACATATACCTAGAGTAAAAAAGCAAGTCATTTATAAGATAGAAATACTCCTGTCTGAATTATGTTTAAAGTTTTTTTCAAAGAGCAATAGGTAATAAATCACTTTGATAGCATAGTTATGAGTGGAGTTATTTCATTCACAGTTTTGTTGGTTTTATTTAGTTTTCCAATTACAGTTGGAAATAAATTCCGTACGGTTTAGTTTCATTCTTAGTGTATAGATAGTAATTATAGTCCTTTCTGCTTTCTACCACCAGGTACCAGTGCATTATTGGGTAATACACAAGTTTTACCCGAAATTTTTATATTCTCTCTACGCTACTGTGAAGCACATACTCACACACTCATTTATTGATCGTCTTTATAATTTCATTGAACTAAGGAAAAGCGCTTGATTAGGAACACATTTTTTCAGCGAAGGAGGTTTGTTAGGATAAGAAGGTAATAATACGCAGCGAAGGGTCTGGTAATGTAATACAGGCAAAATTTAAGTAATCTTTGGAACATCTTAACGGTTCTACAGAGCATTTTCACAAATTTATCTGAAGGTTGTAAAATCTGAATCTGTCTACACTACTTTCAAATTTCCTATAACATTATAACTTATTATATAACTTATTATAATTTTTTAATTTTCTTTCAGTTTTTTCTTACTTGTATATAAAACCTTCTAATTAATTTTATTGCTAGTTAATCTAACAATTAATGTGACGTATCTAGTATGTCAATCGCGTGACCATTTAAGATCTTAATACAAACTTAACACGAACGTATTACTTTTCGTATCCTATTAATGTGTACGTATGTATTTACATGTAGATTTCATTTGCATAACCTCAGTTGCCAATTCCAAAAACTCTTACCTTTTTATAAATGTGTACAGTCACCCAAGCAACTAGTGATTTCCCTTGCGTTTAGGATTTTGATTAAGCATACGCACAGTTCTATATAACCTGCGTGCAAACTTAACACATTTCAGTATAGAAATGACGATTTATTTTATTATTTATTAACTACTCGAATTAATCGCATTTTACGTACTACATTCCATAGCTTTTAAAGTTCTAGATTCAGTCAAAGAATTTTAGCGTTTTCAGAGGTTTCGTAGAAAACTGACTACAAAGTATCTGTTCCATATATTTGAATGCGGTTTTCGCCAATTGTTTCCTAAAGGATAATACTATGCTTCTATCGAGCCAGTTTTTTTAAATTAAATTTGCTTACAATAATATAGACTTCTAAGAATTTCCTATTTTTGAGTGCCTTGCTTACAGACAATATTTGACTTTTTCAAAAATCTAGCACTATAGAAGCATACATTGACATTTCGGCTATAAAACAAATCGAAAATAATAGCCTTATCTATAAAAATAAGCTCATAATCATATTTCTGCCGAACCCTTACATCAGAAATTTTCTAGCTTTTTCTCGCCGTAAGCCGGCGACACCTTAGGAAAATTTACGAACATAATGTGAAAAGCGTGGTGGACCTCATTCAAATATATGTTAATTAATTATTTTGTAGTTTATTTACTGTGAAACTCTTGAAAATGCTAAAATTTGTAGACTGAATCTAGAGCCTTAAAAGCTTATAAGGAGACAATTCTGGGATGACACATATAGCACTGTGTCTCACCGAAAGGGCTATTTAATCAAATAAAGTCAAAAGAAAATAAAAGAAAAGCAAAGCGTACACAAGACTCATTGGCACTTATATCAAATCGCCTCCTCTTTTCTCTTTCTAATAAAACCACTTCAATTTACGATTATCTAGTCTGTTCTCTCTTAGTGGTCTTTCCTATTATTCGAAGCGAACAATAGGTTCAGAAATATCGAAGTCTGTGTGCCGTACTTAAGGTTAAGAGTTGGTAATTAAATAACTTGGGATAATGATCAGAGAGCGATAATTCGTTGCAATATCTAGTTTTATGATATCCGATTGTATGTGGTAGCGTAAAGCAGACCTTGTATAACCTTCGTTAGGCCTTCTGCAGCCTTCTTCGTAGATTCCCTTTGCTCTCTCCCTTCTCTGATCGGCGTCTTTCTCTGTCTTTCTATTCGCTCTGTTTTAACTTGCCGCTAGTAATTATAATTACTAGCGCAAACTCTAACAATGTTCTGATTCTACGGCAAACTTCTGATCTTAAGTTAACAATTCCCGTTGCTACTCTCCATAGCAGTAGTCTGGCCGCTAGTGGTGCCCTCTTTCATGTTTATCTGATACTATTATCACTATTACTATTCGTATGATATCGGGTGTACGCTTTCAGTTCGAAGGAACTTGGTCGCTAGTGGATAGTTCTGCCGAGATCGATAATGTAAAAATAAGAGTTTGAACAAAGTTTAGACGAGATGAAAAACTTGTCCAGAATGTCGAGTTCAACTAGGTATAAGGTTTCTACAGAAATAAAAAAAATAGTTTAAAGCTTCTTCAGCGAAAACTTGTTATATAGTCGCTAGAGGTATTTAGTGCACTGGTTAGAATAGACGCTACAAAACGATTACATCACTTTATGTTCATGTTTTACTGGATGAAAGGAAATTAAAAGTTTATTGTAATGTTTAAACTTATTTCCTAATGTGCATCAAAAAGAAAACAGGCTAACAATAAAATTACATTGACCGTATGTAACATATGTTCTCTCTATCTGTGTTTTACCCTACTATTAATCACAAAATTATAATTATTATCAAGGAATTTTAGAGAGACCTAAGTTGAAGATAACATATTAAAAGCAATCGCACCAGAAAAGCAGTGATAGCTACCAGCAAACGCTTTTACCGTTTCTAGTTTTCATATGTTTTACATATGTCTCCATATACAATGTTTGACATGCAAGTATGATGAGCAATTTTAACGTTATTGCCTTAAGAATAAGGCGCCAATAACAACAGATATTGTCAAGGATGAAATTTAAGAATGGTTTGTTACATAAAGAATGAACGTGAAAGATGCTAATTTAGAAAGAACATTATCGCTAATTATCTTCAAAATAAATAATATTCAATTCTCCGTAAACAAAACATTAAAACAATTTTTAAACCGTTAAATAACATCTTCCAAATTCTTCCTTCGCCCATGGACATTCGCCATGCTCGCCAAGCATGTATAAAATTGCCTGTGATTGTGGTTCAGTATACATAGGTAAAACCGGACAGTCAATTCAAACTAGAATCAAGGAACACCAACGATACGCTAAGACACGTTCGCCAGCATACTCAGCCTTAGCTGAATATTTTCTCGACTTTTCTGTTTGTAAGCAAGTCACAACACTATTTTCTCTGAAAGGTAGAGGAAGCGTTTGAGATCGAGAAACATCCCAATAATCTCAACCGTGATTATGGTTACCCACCCTCCAGTATTTGAAAACCCAACCTCTGCGCTTGATTAGCCACTGCTCACTGATCCGCTTCACTGCATAGTTGCATACATCCCCCGCGCGCCTACTTTTTTCTTGATAGAAGGTTTGCGCTTCTATCGTGGTTAACACATTGAGTTACCATGACGTCGAGTTTAGTAGATTTTGTATTTCTATTTTATCTTATATTGTTTTTTGTTATAGTCATTGGTGCCAGCTTGTCTGTAATATTTGTCTGTATTTTATACTGGGCACGCAGTATCTCTTACGATTACGAATATCAGCTTTGTTGTCTACGATCTATAGTAGTACACATAGCTTGAAAGTACCTAATCAGTAAATGATTATACGTCGGCGTCTTAAATTATAGTACAGAATTTAGTAGAAAAGGAGAAAACAATTACATCATGGGTCATTTTAACAGTGATATAGGCAGCATTACCAGTTATAAAGAGGCTTTGCTGAACATAATAAAGAGTTCGTTTCAAACATTGAGTGATTGTACAACAACCACAAAGAATTCTAATACTACTATCGAGTTTGGAATTTACAAATCGTGATAATGTGAAGGTCGCAGTTTTAAGAAGTCCAAAAATATCCGATCACGGTTTAATAGAAATAATCGTAAAGGCTAAAGCAAACAAAAGGTTTTCTAAAGCATAATATTTAAAAACAAATCCATTATTAAGAATACTGAAAATATTTTACAAGATCAATGGAAGTCGGAAAGCGAGAATGTTAATATTACATTCAGAAGATTTTATAACTACATTAGTGAAGTAATAGTTGCTCCTATGTAAACAAAAATTGTGAATAGGTCCAAAATTCTATGGTTCGATAACGAGAAATCATCAATCAAAAGGAGTATCTGCACAAAAAAGCAAAAAAGTGTCTGCAAAAGCGAAGTATATTTACCATAATTATAACAAATCACTTGAAGAAAATAAGGTTCGTAATAATTGGAAAATGTTGTGTACTTGCACATTTAAATAGCAGAATAATGTTAATACGGACTATTGTTTCATATTTAATATTTTGAGAATCTTAATGCTTAAAACAAATAATAATACATGTAGTTCAAGGCTTGGACAAGCTGAAAGCAATTCTTCATGATTTTAAATTGAATATAATTCTCTAATTATGAGGGCAACGGTTTATTTACTTTAAAAGTTTGTACATATTTGAAAACTGAATATTAAAGCAATATACCTCATTTCTCAACTTCAAACTTACATTCATCCTCATGTATACAACTATTTGATAACAAAAATACGCTACTCTCATGACGAATTTTTCTTAAGTTGGTTCATCTATAACTTTATCGTATACTTAAAATGCTGGAGATATATTAAAACTCAGCATTTCGTTTTTTAATCGAATATCCGCCAGAAAATACATACGCAAACAATACGCTGCTCTATACAGAATAGAAGAGAATTTTTCAGTGCAGATTGATAAAAATGAGAGTATAAAGACTACTGACGAATTTTAGACAAATCGCTGGACTTTTTACCTTACATGTATTGAAATAAGTCGTGAACAGAGAAGCTCTGCAATGTGGAGGTAACAGATAAAAAGTCAGTGGAAATGATCGGGCAGTACCGGGCCGACTGATATATTGTGGTCGGTGACGGAAAAACCTGGCTTTCTTGAAAATTTTATGCGCAATTTCTTAGTAAAACCACGTTCACATACGAAATTTAAGCTCTACTGGGGCGATTACTTACCACTTTGCTAAACGAATTTTTTTGTTGCACTTCTTGAACTAACATACGTGAACGGAATGATAGGTGTGAAGTGTGATTCAGTAGTATTTGCGTTGAATAGTAATTAAATAAATTTAACTAAAGTGGATGCACATAAAATGTATGCCATGCAATTTGTAATCATACGTTTATTGTATTAGACACACAGCGCAATATCAAAACTCAAGCTATGGGCATTTCGTACAGTTTGTAGATAATACTTTAATGTTTATGACTTTTTCGTCTTAAGTACATCTATTTGCTCCTAACGATAATATAATGTGCTGAAACGAACGCTGAAATCTACTGACTTCTGGAAATAAATCGCTAAAGTAAAACACACGCGTACACGCAACTATTGCATTAAGCGTAATTGTTTGCAAATCAATGTTAAATGTTTAAAAATTACATTATAGTGGATTATAATATAAATTAGGACATTAGTAGAAGGATAATATGAGCAGGAACAAAAAAGACATTTCACGCCGAAGTCAATCTAAAACTTCTCAAAGAAATACCGTCTGCTGAAAAAGGAAATTGCTGGACTTTCTATGTAAAGCTTTCCCAGATGGATATTGAGGGTTCATTAATCTGCCACTCACGATATATAGAATAAACGTTCTATTCTGTTATCATATTGTTTTGAAATATGGCTTTTGGCTTTAATTTTCTTCTTGGGTGAATCACGTATGTAACTCAAACGATATAGAATTATTAGTTATTATTGAATTTCCTGTAAGATAGGAAAACATTTTCAGTTTCTGGGATATAAACTACATTCAGGATAATTTTACTATTACGTCTTATTGTGACAATTCAAAATTCAATTAGATGATAATAGATGTCCAGTGGGAGATTTTTCTTAAAAAAATTAAATGTAAACTATTCTTAGAATGCAGAATATGCTACTACAGTATTTGTGAGAACATTTATGTAATTATAATATTTCATGTTTCTATATTTCCATATTTTACACAACCATATCCTATTTCCTAGACACAGTCACAAAGACTAGCTTCGTGCAATCTTGTGAGTATTGTTACTTGAGATTAGTTTTGTAAAATAACATATAAATACAAATATAAATGCTTTTTCAAGTTTTAGTCAATATTTCGATTATGAATAATATGTAAGTATTTGTTGTATTAATTTACACTATTTCTTGACATAATTAAGAAATAATGCACCCACGCAACATATTGGTGATTTCTTTTTAACTACATAAATTATATCTCGACAGACGATAGTTTGACAGAATAGTATTCCGAATGAGAACAAACTCGTCTTCTACAGTTGTGGAATAAAATAGACGGCGCAAATAAATTTTCAGATCACGACGGCGACAATGAAGAAGTCTTTATTGAGGAACTAGTTCATTGTAGTGATACAGAGCAGTCAGGAAGGAACACGAGTTGGCAGTTTGTGCTTTCCCACGGACTCATTTTAGGAATGGTGATTCTTCACTCATAACACATTCCAGAAAAAGATCAAAGGAAATTCATGGTAAATTACAATTTTTGAATATAACATTTACCATGATGATGATTACATTAGTATAGTCTACAGTAATCATTCAAAGCGCGAGGAATAACTGCGAACATAAAACACAAGCGGTTGATACAAGTGTAACAGAAATAAAGGTCATTTTTAAGCTATTGTGTTTGGCAGGTGTCCTTAAATCTTTACACATGATATGGAAGGATCTATATCAACGGACTGGAAGTACGAGTAGAGTGAAATGTTTTCAATTGATAATGGAGATAAAATGTTTTAGATTTATTTTATGTTGTCTTCGATTTGACGATTTCAACAGTGAGTTTTTGTATTGCTGTGCACTAGTTTTACTTTATGTTGTATGTAGTTTATTTTTACACTGTACATATGTATATGTGTATGAGTTTAAGTCATGGCGCTCAAGTGTGAATGTTGTGCTAAAAAGATCGAAAGATACGAAGAATATATTGGGTGTAGACACAAGTGTGAAAAAAATTTTCATATTAAGTGTGTCGATATTACTGATGAGATGTTTACCTTGATGAGGCAAACCAACGAAATAGGGAATTGGTCATGTAAACAGTGTGATGGCAAAACCATAACCTCAAGAACTTCGAATAAAGAACAAACGGAAAACGCGGCAACAACAATAGAAATCAATAAAACAGATATGTATGATATTAACTCTTTCATATGTATTAAGATAAATGAAGCAATATAAGGTATGTTTGAAGCTATTGTAAATCCTTTAAAAGCAGAAATCGATAAATTATCCCATCAAAACAGATAACTGCACGATGAAATTGTCTCGTTGAAGTCTACTACTAAAGAACAACTGCAACCACAACCAATAGATGGCAATTCCTATAAAAATATTGCTTCTAAAAATATAAAAACACCAACTACAGAACTAGAAAGTAAAAAAACCAGCAAATACAAGGAGACCTTAATCGATTTGTCGCACTCAAAAGCGGAAAATCATAAAGCAAATAAATCAACAGAAAAAACACAAACAACGAATAAGAATCATACGACGGAAATGTATACAGAGTTTTCGAAAAATGAAGATGCATCAAACTGGACAAAAGTTAGGTCTAGAAGAAAGCAATTTAAATTCTATGGCAGCAAGAATGTCTGTGATTTGACAGCGATCAGTGAGTCGAAGAAGAAATGGATTTTTGTCTCTAGATTGCGGAAGGAAACAACTGTAGAAGACGTGAAAAATTTTTTATTATCTGCCGGAAACAAAGAGTACCAAGTAGAAGAATTAAAGCCGAAATTTTCAGATTCCAAATATACAAGTTTCAAGATAGGGGTACCAGTAGAAGTAGAACAAATAGTTATAAATCCAGAATTTTTGCCAAGAAATGTGTTCCTGAACAGATTTTTTTTCAAAAGAGAGAACACAAATTTTCGAAACGACACTCCACGCAGCCAGCAGAAGTAGCATCAAACAGGCAACTGCTAATTGTACACCAAAACGTTACATCTTTACGAAATTGTGTTAATGAACTGGAGTTGTTTCTTCTTGGGATACGTGACTGTAGAATCTTGTGCATCACAGAACATTGGCAAGCAGTTGAGCAGATTAAAATGCTTTCAATCACGGGATATACCTTAGTGACAAGTTACTGCAGAGATCATGGCGAACATGGAGGAGCAGCTGTCTACAGAGCCAATGAACTCCAGGAGCAAGTTTTCAGTGAATTAAACTTAATATCGCAAAAGCGTGTCTTGGAATGCGCCGATCCTAAGATTACTGTATGTAGTAAAAATATTATTGTAGCATGTATATACCGTAGCCCAGATACAAATGTACAGGACTTCTTAACCAAATTCCAGTTTTTATTGGAAGTTTTGGTGAGCGCTTCATGTGACTACTTTATAGCGGGCGATTTTAATATTGATATTCTATCTCAAGACAAGCCCACAAAAGATTTTTTATGTTTGCTCGCTAGCTATGATGCTGTTGTAACCATAAATGAACCCACTAGAGTAACTAGCTATTCTATATCGTGTATCGATAATATAATAACAAATAATACGTGTAAATTTGAGTCTTATGTTCAGATATCAAGTATATCTGACCACAGAGCTCAAATACTCGCACTAGATCTGAATCTTAGTAGTCAAATTAATAATTCCAAAAAGTGGGGCGAATATACTCTAATAGCGCAATCACTCGATTTCAAACAGCAATACTCGGGGAACATTTCGAACCTGTAATTCTTGCTAGAGAAGTTGACGATAAATATAACAAATTTCTACATATATTTAAACTATATTTTAATGCATCATCCCCATTAAAGGTTTTTAAACAACAAAAACGAAAAACACTTCCAGTAAACTCTACTATTCTGGATGTGAATAATAGAATATCATTATTAGAAGTATTATCTTTATATAATCCTCAATGCAATGAACAACTTAAATCACTTAAACTCAAATATAAGAACTTGATATTACAAAACAAAAAGTTAATAAATGAAAAAAGGATTATAAATTCTGATAATAAATCCAAAACAACGTGGTCTATTGTCAATGAAACTTTAGGCAAGAAGAAGCAACAAGACTTTTATAGTGAAAATTTGAAGTTAGCAGCCAATGAGTTCAACAACTATTACGTAAATGTGGCTAACAAATTTGCCAAGTCCTCTGTTAAGTTTGAATGCAACATTAAACATAGCTCTGAAACCTTTTTTTCAGCCTGTTATAACCTCAGACTTGAGAAAATGTGTGCTCAAATTAAAAAACAAAAGCAGAGTACCATTGCCGAACCACTATGTAACGTAATCAATGCTTCGTTAAGTAATGGTATATTTCCTTCGGCGTTGAAATATGCTGTGGTTAAGCCGCTTCATAAAGCGGGAAATTATGAGTTGATGGAGAACTACCGCCTAATATGTCTGTTAAACACGATGTCTAAAATTTTGGAGATGGTAGTATATTTACAAGTATACCGAATCGATACTTAGGGCATTTGAAAGTAAGAATATGTCGTGCGGCATATTTTTGGACCTATGCAAAGTCTTTGATTCTATTTCACATGACGTACTACTTGAAAAATTGTACCGTTACGGGATTAGAGAGGTATGCTTGGACTGGTTTAAATCATACCTTGAAAATCGTTACCAGACCGTTAAACTGTCGTCAATGCGGAGCGATGTTTATTCTGACCCACTGAGAACTATGGCGGGAGTCCCTCAAGGGAGTGTTCTAGGCCCATTCCTATTTGTGGTCTTTTTAAACGACATTTTTATGGAATATTGTGATGACCAGCAAAAATTAATCTGATAATACGAATCTACTATTTCAAGGTAAAGATATGATGTCATTGATAGATGCTGGTACAAAAATGCTGAGCGACATTGATACGTGGTTTCAATCAAATGGGGTAGTATTAAATATGGAGAAAACAAAATGTATACTGTTTAAACCAAACGAGATGCTAGAAACACCGAAAACTATACAAATTAATAATATTCGTTTGAGATTAAGTAGTAGCTGTAAATTTTTAGGAATAATTATGGACGATAAACTTAAATGGAACAACCATATAGCCAATGTATGTACCAGACTTAGCAGTGCATACTATGCCTTAAAAGTATTGAATCCGATAACAAATTACCAATCCAGAAAATCAGTATACTATGCTTTGGTGGAGTCAACAATTAGATATGGAATTACCTTGTGGGGACCATCAACTGAGACAAAGAGAGTTTTCATCTTGCAGAAGAGAGCTTTGCGTATTCTACTGGATATAAATGTAAGTGCAACGTTGCGCAATAATTTCCGCCTGAATGGTCTACTAACCGTATATGGCACATACATACACGAATGTCTATTGTTCATATATACAACGAACATCTTTTCGAGGACGATAAAATTAGCCATAAGTATCAAACTAGAAACAAAATAAATTATAATGTACCCTACCATAGATTATCCAAATATGAATCGGGAGCATTGTATACAGGGATTACGTTCTACAATAAACTTCCGTTAGATTATAAAGAATTACGTCAATTTAGAAACATTTAAGCGTGAAACATACAAGTATCTTTGTAAGTTAGAGCCATACTCTGTTCAGGAGTTCATGAATTCTTAAATTTGTTGTTTTTCTTTATGACGCATATTTCTGTACTGGGCGCATATCTGTATCTATATATATTTATATTAGTTGTGTATGTACATATATTTGTGTAGTTCGCTATAGAAATAAATACAGATTATATTATTATTATTATATTACACAACTATGACACAGTCAAATCCAGGAAACTGTCATAATATAAGCGTGGTATGATTTTCTACTGAGTGTCACGTGTAATAATTTCTGCACAACACTATGCAGTCTATGCCTGCAATGAAGATAAAAGATATTTCAGTAATACATTTTCCTAACAATATTGATAAAAAGTAGAAACTGGCCTTTGTTAGGGAATCAGAATGGGGGACGGGGAAGGAGATATATCGAAGATAGCAGCTGCATTACAAGATTACAACATAACTCTTTTATTAAAACATCTAAGCTTTCCCCAAAATTGTTGGCTCCATTAACGATTGACATGGTTAAGATTTCATATCCTCTTTTATCTTCTTATATACTACATGTTATTAACTCCTGCTTGCTAGAAAACTACTTTCCAATATCTTGGAGGAAAGCTGTTGTACATCCCATTCCTAAATGTTCTTATCCCGTGAGTTATGGGGATCTGCGTCCGATAAGTATTCTTCCAGTATTTTCAAAAATTTTGGAGAAGGTCATATTCCGGCAACTGAAGCAGTTTTTGGATTTTAATAGAGTTTTACCTGATATACAATCAGGGTTTCGGGCGGGTCACTCTTGTACTACGGCGTTACTTGGTGTTTCTGACGACATAATCTCAGCAATTGATAGTAGTAGGGTGGTTGCTTTAACGCTGCTGGACTTTAGTCGCGCTTTTGATACTTTGGATCATGATGTGCTTCTCTCAATTTTACATTATGTTGGTTTATCGCATTCAACAATTAATATGTTTCATTCTTACCTCGCTAATAGAGAGCAATGCGTGTCGTTAAACGGGGCTACTTCCAGCTTCAGATCTGTTGTGCGTGGAGTCCCCCAGGGTTCAATTTTGGGTCCTCTCTTATTCAGTATATACACTTCTTGCTTTCACAAGAAACTGTCTACTTGCAGTATGCATATGTATGCGGATGACATACAAGTTTATCATTCCTTTACTATATCTAATTCTTCCGCAGCTGTTGACACTATTAATAATGATATTCGTGCAATCGCCAGGGTGTCTTCGCAACATGCGCTTGTGCTAAATCCATCCAAGTCGGTGGTTTTACTTTTTGGAAACAAAAATTGTGTTTCACTGCTTCAAAATACTGCTAAGTTTAGCATTGATGGCGTTCAGTTACCTATTCAGCTTGAAGCGAAGAATTTGGGCGTTACTTTTGATACACAATTTCGCTTTCAAACACATATACTCAAATGTATTAGACTCGCATACATTAACTTAAAACTGATTTTTCCTCACAGACACTTTCTGAGTGTTGCGACAAAGCGAAGCTTGTGTGATTCGTTAGTTCTTTCGCATTTCTCTTTTTGTTGCGAATTATATGGTCCTTGCATTACTGCCAACAACATAGCGCGCATTCAAAGGATACAGAATTCCTGCCTCCGTTTTATCTTTGGTATAAGAAAATTTGAACCTATTACACACAAGCTTGCGGAGGTGAGCTGGCTCAATATGGCTGATCGGCGGTATTTGAGAATGGCATGTTTGTTTCAGAAGATTATAACAGACAAACAACCGGCATATTTATACAATAAAATATCGTTTCGTACGGATGTACATACACTTAATTTGAGATTCAAGGGTATGTTGACACCGCCTTTACATCGGACTGTCTTTATGAACGTTCGTTTTCGTATCAGATCGTTAAAGTATATAATGGCATCCCTGATGATTTAAAACTGCTTTCTGCAAAACAATTTAAATATACATACAAGAGAAGGTTGTTATTGTAGTGTGGGCTGTCCGGCTTCTTGTTCCCTTGTATAGCAATTATATTTAGGTATATATATATATATATATATGTGTATATTTATATACATACAGTTTTCTTGTAAACTTAGTCGTATACTTCTCATTTTCTTTTTCTTTTTTTTTTGTTACTCAATGAATACTTTTTGTCTATCGCGGAATCTGACTTAGTTTAGTATAAGTTTTAGTTTTTAGGCATTTTCTTATGTTATTTAATTTGTTTTCTTCAGGGTGTTGAGGTAGATCATGTGTGCACTCGTTGCACACATGAGATGCATCCTGTGTTTTTTCAACTTTTGTATTCAACTGTTTTTGTTTGGCTTTTCTCAGATTATGTTATACTTTTGTTGAAAAATAAACTCTATTATTATTATTATTATTATTATTATTATTATTTACAAAGAAAATGCAGAAAAACAAGGTATTAACCAACAATTAATAACTTCGAATTATAAACTTACTAATTAGAGGTGTAGAACCCGTAGGAAACGCAAACATGTTAAATTACATGTACATTATCCACGAAAGTCAAATTGAAAGTTAATTAATAAAATGTGAATATAATTACTAAATTTAAAACACTAAACATTTTAAGAACCTATTCATATTGAAAATTTAAAACGTAAAACTGAGAAAGCAGCGATGAAATTCCAAAGCAGCGATGTAAAAGGGGTGAGTTGCAAAGGTTAGGTTACGCAGAAATATAAGTAGCGGTTGGGCAATTATGCATTTGGATTGGTAACTGAGGAACTGAAAGCTGTGGTGTTTGAAGAGAGTGACTCCGGTTGTGAGTGTTGTTATTAAAAGGAACTGTGTCGCATATATTGTTATCCAAATATAACAGATATGAATAACTATTACTGAGATTCGATATATCAGTTTTAAAATTAATTGAATCATTAAACGTATTAACGTAATAGGTACATTTCCAAGACGAGACAACCCACCGTTATGTTATTTACTTATTCTGGACCATGAATTATATAAGTAAAGCCGTATTTAGATATTAAAATATAAATTTGTATTTTATACTTGAAGGGAGACAAACATGTTTTTATTCAACAATGAAGCAACTCCAACTGTATACGAATATCGAAAATTTCTTTTGCTACTGACTCTTACTTTAACTTCCGAACAGTATAAATTTAAAAGACGTGTTACCTATTCCATTTATATTAACATCGACACCAGCTTCTCTTCTACAGGGCTACCATAAATTTAAAATTTTACAACCGCATCATCACGTGCATACAGCACCGCAAAGTACAGCCAAGACAGGGATCTCATCTATTCGTCGACGTCTTATTATGACACGGCGAAAAAAAGTTTATAACCCGAATACGCCATTATGGGTATATCTACACCTTCGCCTGGCAATGTAATATGTAAGTACCTATATTCACCGCCGTGGCGCTGTGTTTGCTTTTGTTTAAGGAACAGCGAAAGTTGTATGATTAGTATGAATAAATGCAGTGAATAATACATTCTGTTAATGCAAATATTCAAATAAATAAAACGAAGTTGAACAATAATTAGGTATAAATTAAAATTTAGTAAATGTGAATATCTTACTTTTAATTTTTTCGTTTATCAAGTTCTACCTGAATGTAAGGTAGGCTTTTTTGTAATTGTAAGTTTCACTTACGGGCGAGTGGTCCATTTAAAGTGTAACACTGTATTATCTTCGAAACAATTAATGCTATGAAGAAAGGTGTTAGACAAAATTTTAATTACATGAAGGGACTCATCCGATGGCGGTACTGTTGTCACTATAAAGAAAGACACAAAGGTCATAGCAAGATCAACTCTTTTTTTTTTCAAATAACATGGTATTTTATTTTATCAAGTTCTAAAAGAGCAATAAGTTGTGAATATAAAAATTGTAAACCACATATGACCTTAATCGAGATAGTTCGAAAAATTGAGGACATAATAAAAGTCAAATGTTCAATGCAAAAGTGCATTGAAGCTGGTGGCCGCCAATTTGAACATTTAATTTGATAGTCGTCTGCGTTCTTCCGCTATTTACCTTATGTAAATAATTTGTAGCTATACTATTAACATTTATTTTCTACTTTTACATTTAAAAACCGAAGGAAAAACATTGCTGCACTGACTTTTATTATATCCTCGTTTTGTCGAAATATCTCGATTAATATTAATTTGAGGTCATATGTGGCTTACTATTTTTCTATCCACAACTTATTGCTCTTTTAGAATTTGATAAAAATTCCATATGCTATTTGAAAAAAAAGAGTTGACCTTGCTATGACCTTTGTGTCTTTCTTTATAGTAGCAACAGTAGCGCCATCGGATGGGCCCCTTCATATAGTTAAACTTTTGTTTAATGCTTTTCTTCATAGCACTAATAGTTTCGAAGATATTACAGTGCTATACTTTAAATGGACCACGCGGTATATACTAACACTACACAAGGAAACAAATCGGTGCATGGTGGAAGTATCTACTATCAACATTCACGGTTCTCATCATGGAATTAATATATCTTATTTCTTTCAAAATTACCAAGCTTTAGGTCAAAGTAATCCCCATCTCTCTATATTATATATGTAACTATAATGTAACAACCGAAACAAGATTCTTTTAAAAATAACGCTATTCTAACAAACAAAAATTAATATTGATGTTGTTTTTTGACTTTTAGAAATAATATAATTTCCTGAAGAAGTCACAGAATTGTGACGAAATATTCCAAATAAAGATTTCTATTATTAAAGGACCGAAAAAGCCGTACAAATTTTATTGTTTAATAAAAATTAATAGAATATATAAATAGAATGTCGTGTGAATATAGAATGTCGCAAAAGTTATTTCTAAAATGTATATTGCATGTATTCGATGTATATCAAAATGTCGCTTTTCCTCTTGTTAAAAATTGGGAAGATACATTAAATTACCTATGATTATAATTAGTAGGTATATTGAATATGCAAAATCAGTTTAAATAAAATTATCATCAAGTATTAGACTATTCATTGGATAATATGGTATCAAGTGTCTGTATTATGAAGAACATTACTTCACTCATATTCAAATTCTCATTTTTTATCGCTACTGATTTCTTCGTTCTCAAAGGATATGGTGAAACGTTTAGTAATGAATTTTTCAGTTTTATATTTTTCTATTCTATACCGAGAAGTGCACTCTGTACTTCTTGGTATGGCGTTTTAAATAGATATCCTCAGATTACATTTACATATTCAGTGAATAGTAAAGTTTTCTATACTCACAACGAATCATATTCATTGTGTGTAATAAAATAATTATTAGATACTTCAAGTCTTATCCTGTAAAAAGATTATACATCGCAGCTATCGATAAAACTTCTGCGTGTTCCAAATTAAAACAGAAAACCAAACTATAAAACGAAAAGGTGTCGTGGTACCTCTACATATACATACGTGCTTAACGTCAATATAGCCAGCATTGGAGTCGCAACTGGGTCCGCAGTAAAAAGCAAATTTGCCATATAATAGTGTCCGGCAGCTATGTAGGTGTGAGGGTGAAGTAAAGTGAGAAGACCCTGGTTGTCGGATCGAACAATGCATACATTGATGCACGCATACATCCACGCCGGCTGTGTAAACATAACAAAATGGTAGTAGCACCCTTTCCAGCGCAATAGACTACGGTCAGGTCCGGTACGTGATATTCTCGCCGCTTGCATTTAGATCTTCAGTAATAAAATCACACGTTTATGGTTATTTGACACGAACATTGACAAACATAAAACGGAAGCCGGGCTAACCTGCTTCACTATTTCCTGTTTTACGTATAGTTATTATGACTCTCATTTTTGAAATGTCTTTTGTGTTATTACTGATTTTAGTATCATATGTGCTCAACGAAAGCTACACTTTATCAATAATTTAGAGAATCAATGTTATATTACGTATGTATATTTCACATAAAACGGGCTAGGTAGCCAACTAGTAAATTAGTTTACTGATTGACAGAGAAGGGTTTGAGCCCGTTCGGAGGGAAATTTAGTTGATTCTTCGGCGCACGTTCTGCCACTAGTCGAGAGTCACCACTCGCTCTTAGATTACAACTAACTGCACTTATTTGCATTATTATGTACGACGTGTATGCAACAGAGCTATAAAAGATTTTACACTCACTCAAATACACTCTAATAATAGTCACCATAAGAATCACAGTTCAGGCGACCATCGATGACGCATCCAATAATACAATCCGTCTTCAAAACCAATTTTAGTTATATCAAGGAGAAGTTAGTTCTAAGCAAATCATACCGATGATTTTCCTAAATATTGAAATGATGTTATACCATTATTAATATAATTATATATCATTTGCAACTTTTCAAGTAACCAATATTGTAGTAAGTCTTTTGACAGTCGGGCAAAATAGCTTCCATGATAATTATAATTATTTGAACAACGAAGCATGTTTTGCTGTAAATATATACAGGGAGTAAAGTATTAGCAGAAAATGCAAGAGGCAATTATGAGTATATTGCACTGAGGAAGCATTGAACATGCTGGCGGCGCCTCCGCCAAATACGTCATGGATCACTTTACTCGTTAGGATGATAACTAATATGTGACCGCTTAGAAGACACTTACAGATTATATTGATGAAATAATTAAATACTGAAGGGTTCACATTCTACACTTAATTTTTTTACATTTGAGAGATAAAGATGCAATTTTGAAAGGACATTTACGTAAGTAGAAATCGGACATTGACAATCACACATCTGTTCACTAAATTTAACGATATTAACTTGAAAGGTGACAAGGTGACACTCTGAATTTAAAAGCAAGTATTGAAGAAACGGATGTCGTATCAGTAGAAGGACTCATCAGAATAAACACCATAAAAGAACTTAAGCTACAGTTCAGAAATGGAAATTAGCAATTTTGGTTTCAAAGAAACATACCTACTACTTACATACATTGAGAACTATTGAACGACACTTTTTGTTAGTTTTTCTATCATTATAGCTCGTAAATAGGAGTTACAACGCAGTTGCCAATCTTCTTATAAAAATGAAACAGAAATTACTGATCGAGGAATTTTAAAATTAAACCTAACTAGGTATATTGAAGCCAAATAATGAAACTTTGCTATTAAAGCATCAAGCTGATTCTTCATATTAAAACTTTCTATTTTTTGTGTAATTATTTAATATAATAATTTTACTAGATTTGCATTTTGTGTGTAGATTAATAAATGTAAAAACCTTCGTAACTTTTATCGTTTCCGCTCTACAGTTATACCTATCAAAGTGAGCAGCACTGTGTCAATTGTCAAACACCCATTTGAAGTTCATGAATTTGTAACAATACAATATCTAAAAAGCGAGGACTACCCAAACCAAAAAATTGGCACTTGGTCTAGAGTATAAAAAGTTTGTGGACCATGTTTTAAAACACACATTGTAGGTATATGGATATGTATTCCAGTTAAATACTATGTAGCATTTTAAATATTGTAGTTCGTAAGGATACAGTCCCAAACACCTGGACGTCTGAATAAATTACTTATAGAAACGCAGATGACATGCATGGAATAAGTCTAATATATTGAACTAACAAAGGAATTGTTTTATGTTAACGAAATTGTAATTTGTATATGCAACCACACCATTCATTTAAAACGTTCGCGGCTGAGTTATTTAACAAGAAGAGCGAACTTACATCCCCACGTACAGAGGTCCTAATCAAACGAACCACACGAACGGCCTCATAAACGTCTCTATATCTCACATGGGCACGTAGGAGTACTAATAGTGCTTACAGTACCACGTTGTAATTATAATGAGCCTTGCTAAAGCTTCGGCTTTAGTTCTCTAACATATCCAATCAATAATTACCCTAAGATGAGATTAAATTAACCTACGTATGCATAGATGGCGGATGTATGTGTGTGTTTAGGTGGGATGACCACCTATTTACGGTTACCGGACCATGATAATAGCACCTTTAGACCAAGGACTATCATACACGTGTAACAAAACGCTAACGCTATATTCAGTCCATTGTCATTGACTACATTCCCAATTGTGTGAACCCAATCTTACTGAAGTTCGACATTAGTGGTTACGATAATGACAGAAAGGTAATATATCATTCTATCCCGCTACACAAGCATTGGGGCTACTAAATTACCGCTTTAATATACCAGATCCGTTAAAGGACATTCCTTAGCTAAATAATGCTGAACTCTTTATAAATAGTATGGAATCATTACATGTATAAGTAAGAGTACCAAAAATATTATCGTGTTGTGGATATTTTGGCAATAACCGTAGATTGAGTTAAAATATTTAAATATAATTTTTTTAAGTACTTGAAAGGATGTCTAATTTTTACAATAAATAGACCTGACTAGGCTCAAGTAATATGTATGCATATATGTATGTACCGGGTGATTCAGTAAGGGTGGCAATCGGTTGTATCTCGGAAAGTATTTGTCCTAGGTTCTGCGGGAAAAAATGTTGATTGTAAAAGTGGCCAAGAGAAATTTCTGGAAATTATTTTCAAGTTCCAGATTTTACCGCTAGGAGGCGTAGCTGCTATGTTCAAATCTAAAATTCCTATTACCTCAGAAAATCGCAGAATAAGCTATAATTTTGATATCATCAATTAAAAGCCCATTTAATACCATATAATTTTCTTTCGAGGTCGCTTTCTGGAGTGGTAACATATTTTTACGATTTTCTTAAAAAAAAAATGGAACGATACTATTGCGTTAATAGGTTCGTATGCAAATTTAAATTACACATATTTTACTGAAAACCGCATCTCGATATCTCTATTTGTTCCCAAGTTATCGCAAAAAAAGCTAGCAAGTATAAAGATACAAACGAGTCAGGCAATAATAACTTGAAAAATAAGTTGGCTTTGGAAAACATTGCATATCTCTAACGACAGTATTCTAACGTCAAATTACTTATTATTTCTTCCGTTGATGTTGGTTTTGACTATTCAAAATGCTTGTTACGAATGTTGAGGCCGTGGACATGAAAGCAGTATACTTTGAGTGTTTGCAGAATGCAGCAATAGCTCAAAGAGAGTACGCATTGCGTCACATAATGTTTAATGTGTTTTTTTTTTCACACAGTGTTCAAAATCAGAAATATTTATTAATTTATATACACATACACATGTATATTCTAGTCTGAATTTAAACATATAGTTTCGTAAAGATTAATCGATTTATTGTTTATATGTAATTCTAAGATGTAATGCGATAACTCGCATTGAGACTTTTTAGTATGTACTCAATATGAATGCGGCCCTTTAATAGTTGATGATTGTGTGGTTTCAATATTCCCAGAAAAATATAAGTAATTGTTTTTAATTAAATATATTTTTAAAATATGTAAATCTACCTGTTCTCTGCAAAAATTCGTCGGACGCTAGTCCGTGGTACTCCTAGCTCTAACGATAAAGTTCTAGTACTAATGTGGGGATTAAACTCTATATATGCCAAAACGTTGATAATATTTTCTTCGGTTCTACCTTTAAGACGCATATGAAACATAGGTCGGCGAAAACCTTCAGTGGCACGTAATCATTGAACCACATCCTGAAAAACTATTTTTCCGAAATGATGACGATGTGGATACAGCAACGCGTAAATACTCTCTTTGAGCTATGGCTGCATTCTGCAAACACTCAAAGTAAACTGCATATCGACGGCCTCAATATTCGTAACAAACATTTTGAATGGTCAAAACCAACATCAACAGAAGCAAAAATAAATAATTTGACGTTATAATACTGTCACTAGAGGTATGCAATGTTTGCCAAAGCCAACCTATTTTTTAAGTTATTATTGCCTGACTCGTTTGTATCTTTATACTTGCTAGTTTCTTTTTTTTGCGATAACTTGGGAACAAATAGAGTTATCGAGATGCGGTTTTCAGTAAAATATGTGTAATTTAAATTTGCATACGAACCTATTAACGCAATAGTATCGTTCCATTTTTTTTTTTAAGAAAATCGTATAAATAAGTTACCACTCCAGAAAGCGACCTCTAGTTTATCAGTTTGAAACTAATGGATATAGCGTATAAACGCTGTTTAAAGTCCACACAATTCCCTTTCAAACGAGTCCAAGATTATTCGGGTAGGTTGAATAGTAACGGAAATATTAAACTTTAAACATTGACAAATAGATGGTCTTTCCCTTCTCTTATTATGGCAGATACGAAAAATGTCTCGAAAGAAAATTATATGGTATTAAATGGGCTTTTAATTGATGATATCAAAATTATAGCTTATTCTGCGATTTTCTGAGGTAATAGGAATTTTAGATTTGAACATAGCAGCTACGCCTCCTAGCGGTAAAATCTGGAACTTGAAAATAATTTCCAGAAAATTCTCTTGGCCACTTTTACTATCAAAATTTTTTCCCGCAGAACTTAGGACAAATACTTTCCGAGATACAGCCGATCGCCACCCTTACTGAATCACCCGGTATATACAGTGCGGTTCTAAAGTATCCTCTCTCGTTGCTAACTTATGATCAGTTCAATAGAGAGGTTCCAGTTTTGGATCATTAATATGAAATATTAGCTGCTTTCGATTTGTCACAATTTTCACCTCACTTCACTTTTCTCACTACTAAGCATCGTTTTATTTGCAAGTGAGTAAGTGATTTTTTTTGCTGAAGTGAGAATCATGTGAGAAGTGAGGCGACGAAAAGTGAGAATTGTGGCAAATCGAAAGCAGCTATTGTATACTACATTCTTGAAGTAAAATTTATATTTAGTTTCAAAAATTGACGACAGAGGGCGATATTGTATCAAAATTTTAAATGGAATGAGGGGGCCGGGTGACACCTCATTTCGCAGGTGTAATAATAGAACGAAATGTTATTTCATTATTCATTTTGTGTTTGCAGTTATCTGCTCAACATAAGTTTAAGTGTTAGGTAGTTATGAATTGTAAAATGTGTGTCTTTTATTAAGCCTATACTACCTTTTCAATGTCATAAAATAGAATTTTATTGACATAAGTGCCATAATCAGAAACAATAACAGTCAATTTTCGGTTTACTTACTCGTGTATAAAACTTTTGCAAAATTCGGTCGACAAAAAAATTACAAATTTTTTCATACAATTAGAAGCTCAAAGTGAGTTGGTTAAATTATTTGGTATAAGAACATCCAAACACAAAATGTATAATGAAATAAAATTTTGTTCTATTACTATGTTCGTATGAGTGGCTAAAATTTTATGAAATTTTGGCATGGTACCCTACTCAGTGAGCCGTTTAAAACGAGGTGCCTGTTGACTCCCTATTCCATTTAAAATTTTGGTAATATATCACCCTCTGTCGTCAATGTTTGAAACTAAATAGAAATTTTACTTCAAGAATATAGTATATATTTCATACTAATGACCCAAAACTAGAACCTCTCTCTTAAGCAGATCATAAGCTAACAAGGGGGAAGGATACTTTAGTACGTCGCTGTACATATGTATATCGACCATTATTGGTGTAGATCTTCTCCAAGGAAATGATGGTAAACCGGTCACTGGTTAATTCGACTGCATATTTATAAACTCACAGGTTATACAGATTGTTGTTACAGAAAAATGTTATTTAAGTAATATAGCACAATGAAAAAGGGAGCTACATATGTATATTCTCATATGTGCGGATGTAGCAGCATTGGAATATTTTACTTAATAACTTGTGTGATCTAGAAGCTATTAAATATTGAGATTTGAAGTACATTTACAGCCAAGGACAAACGCAAAAGATTTCAAAACTCCGTAATACTTCAATACTTGTATTAGGAGCCAAGCTACCCGACTTGAAGGTCATTGAATTCTGTCTAGCTTAAGAAATAGAAATGCACACACAAATACGCCCACGTTATAAGATAAATAATAATAACAATAATAATAAGTCATGCCTTAGCATCCCCCAACAGCTTGCGCCAATTACAGGGGGCATCGGCTGGCCATGAGTTATTATTACGTCTGCGGCTGTACACCGACTTAAGATGTAACCTTTCCGCATTTGCCGTGGAATTTGGAAAACTACAGAAAACCAAACTCAGAAAGGAAGCACCGGGGTTCGAACCCGGTACTGCCGGACTACGAGGCAAGTGTGCAAGCCACTAGACCACGAGCCCGAAAGTAATAATAAGTAATATAAAGTAATTAATACTAAATTCCACTTTTTTCTTCTTGTTCTGTAAATTTAAACAAAATATTTCTAAAATTTTATTAAATAATTAACCCTGTGGCGCCATTTACGTGCGAGAGAAAACTTGAACAAACAGTTATTAAGGAAATATATGCAATTCGAAAATCTAAAACAATAAATAACAATACATACTGAACTAGATCTATTCGATGTGAGTTCGTTTATTTCAAACAATTAGGTATGTAGTCCAGCTAAATGCCAGTGGTCAAAATTGACGGTTTTGCGAAAACAAATAAATAACCAACCATAGAAGTTTAACTACACCTAGATTTTAGATGATCCTAAACTAGTGGGGTTAGCAGCCATACTGGCTGAATACTATTACAAAGAGTAAAAGCATATTCGGAAGTATCAGAGTCTGACGTTCCGTGTAAGTTGGTTTTACACGACGTGCGTGGTGGATACTTTTTAATGTGTCAATAGTCTGTAACTCCGTTTACAATATGTATACAATATCTCAATAGTTACCTACATACTTTGGAAACATGTTCATCCGTACAGGGTGATTCGTAATCACGTACTAAAACAAACACACATTTTGTTTATGGCACGCTTTGGACATTTTTTATATCTGAATTGAGGTTATAGTTCCAATACATGTTCCACGTGTATTTCAGAAAGCTTAGAAATCAAATAGCTAATATAGAGGATTGGGGGGTACAGATACTACAGTTATAGATTAGCAAATTAGTCGATTTACATTAGAAAATTTTTGTCATAATTTAGAAAGAAAAACATTTTTTGACGCACAATTTGTTAACACGAATGCGATTACATAACACAATCATGCGCAAATGTTATATCGTGGGCTTACTGCAAAATGTGACCAAGTCATATTAAGAAAAATTACAAGGAGGACGATTTAAAAATATCATAAGATTATTATATGCATCATTCGCCACACTTTGCATAATACGGTTTCTATTTTTGTTAGTTTCAGTTTCTAACTTGAAATATTAACTTTTAGTTATCCATAGATTCTTCTTTTTAAGTTTGAAAACCGAAAGTGGTTGAGAATATAATTTGCTAAATTCTTCTGGGATACTGTTCATGTATGATCGACTACGATTAGAAACGTCTAGTATGTTGTATTCGCCATCACTGCAGTTACACTTAAAGAAAATACATAAGGTATTTGGTTTTCGTATCTCATGGATTTCAACTAGTTGATTTCATTTTATTTACATTTCGTTCCCAATTACACAGCCGCCTTCCAACGAGTCCTCTCTTTCACTACTGACAAGTTTCTTCTCTCTCTAGGAATGTTACCACCGTTAGTTCTGTTCCTATCATTGCTCTTTTTTGTATTTTCTTTTTCAAACTCTAGTGAATCTGACGACTCGCCTGTTTCAGTAGGTTTGTAACTGTCTGAACTACTACAGATATCACGCTCACTTTCTTCTTCATTATTCCCCACTACGCATCTAAACAGGAAACTATATCCAAAACATTAGAATCAATTATAAATCTCAGAAACTACTAATAAAAGTCCTCAATGTGCACGAACACATCAATTAAAAAATTAGTTAATTAATTATCTAATATTCTATTTATTCGGAGATAACAATAATTCTAGACCACGTAAAAGTAATAAGTCAAACACACGAGCTTCGTCGCTTTGTTAATAAATCCTTTAAGAAATTAAACCGGGACAATTTGTATAAAACAGGTAAGCTAATATCGCATAAACGGTTAAATACTGACCTTCACCGGCTGCTTCTTTTTTTGCAAGCACATTTGCAGTAAAAGAAACTGATCACGTATTGACCTGCATACTGGCTACAACAGATAAACCTGTCCTAAATCAACAGTTTTACTTGTAGTACCGCTTAACCATAGTTTTTATCGAGTTAAACTGACCAGGATGACTTGATCAACATTGGCTGGAAATAATCTTGTCGCTGGAACTTGATCAACTTTAATAATGCTTAATTGCGTCATCTGTAACACTGATTCGACTAGGTTAGTTTTTGAAGACAAGCAGCAACCAACTACCTTGCAGTTAGTCACATAATACCAATTTCGCCATTTTTTGACTTAGTCACTTTTTGCGCGATATGTTTCACATATAATGGGTGGATAGCCCCAGTGGTTAGGCGCCTGGTTATCGTTGTGTCGCAACTATAGGGGCCGGATTTCAATTCTTCGGAAGGACAGTGACATTTTTCTCGGAGAATCCGATTAACCTACTATTCGCTGTTGGGAGCTAAGTGATTGCGCTCCCAAAAGAATTATGAAAGGCCGTATAATGCTGTCCCAAGACCGTTTGAACACATATGCACACACAAAAAACTACACCGCGAGAGTAATGGTCAAACAAGCGATACAGCTTAAGAAGTCGCTGAAACTAAGCACCCACATAATTTTTTTTAACGACCAATTTTATTTACAAAAAAAAATCCATAGGAAATTATATCACCGGTCATTGCCGAAATTGTTATAAACCAGCTTTTAAAATATGTTACCAATAAAATTGATTTCTCGTTTAATACAGGTATGTTGACGATGCTACATCCCTTTGAATAAAATAAACTGTACCTTGAACATTTTTAACTCTTACAATGATAATCTAAAATTCACATATGAAATTGAAAACCAAAATAGTATTATTTCTAGACAGTTTTATAATACGTAATCATGACAACTTAAAATTAAGATGGTACCGTAAGCCATCCATATATAACATGTAGGTATAACTACTATTGCAATTGTCCAAAAAATATAAATTCAACCTAATAGGCTTAAAAAACCAAATTGAACAACATACTTATAGCTAACGATTATACGATTCAATTACTAACAAAATGTCTTTCTCTACATCCACACTCACACAATAATTTATATTTGCACATTATTTTTATGTAACCACATTCGTGTTTACTACACCTTAAAAGACTAAATAAAATTCTTTTGAAATGATGTATCACATGATCCATATTACTATTAAAACACAAATAAAGTCGCGGTGGCATTCAAAGCTGTGCATTGAAAAAATTATTTTAAAATACACGAAATGAATTGTAATTTAAATCTTCTCATTTTCAAATCAATAACTTTCATCATTAAAAAAATTCAGCGTTCATTCCATCTTTAAGCGCGACCCTATATAATTTGAGGTAGGACATAACGATTGCTGGCTCTTTTATTTATTTGCAATTACAAACCTCGTCCGTTTTCATAACGAGGCTGCCGATAGACTACAACTCTGTATTGCGAATCTACCCATCCACTTCCATTCACTTCCTGTGAAACAATTGTAAATTTGCGGAACTAATGTACTCAACCGCATTTTGTCACACTTTTGTCTAGAGAAGTAGTTTGATCGTTTTCATATCATCACAATGCTTTAGCATACAGCATATACATTACTGTTTTAATGGATTAATAAAGTTGGCAAAAAATTTACTCCACAAAATTGGAATTGAATTGTTCTATGGAAGATTGCAGGTACATATTTCATATATTTACATTTCCATTTTGAAGACCCTACTACAATCACTACAACAACTACTACTACTCTGTCAAGAATTGCTCTGTTCGTTAATTGTCGAAGCTGCGATTAGCATTGTATTAATAATTAGATTGTAGAAAGCCAACAAGAAACAAATTGATTCCCATTTCATTCAAAATATCTAAAATAAATATTTATGGACATTTATTATGAACAGAAAATATATGATACACTCACACAATTTTTATTAATCTGTGATACACTATATACATATACGTGAGCAGTTATTCATAGATAAATTAAACAATGCATAACATTTTATCGCCAACAAATATTGAATACCTGCACAGTAACTTTCGAAATTTATGTTTTCATTTATTTTCATATTTGTATGCTGCTTGTTTCAACATCCACAATATAACTATTTTTGAATATTTGTAATTAATTTGACAAACATGTACCGTACCTACATACATTCCATTCACGTGCAATATTAGCGACAGCTAAAATACATTTTTAAAATAACATATGATGCGTAATTTTTTTTGTGAAAATGGAATATTATTTACAAATTGTTTGCCACGCAGCCACAGTAGCACGTGAGTGTTATGCTTCCCAATAGAATATAGAATAAATTAAAAGTACGTTTTTCATAAAGTTACATACTTACTAGCTAGTAATATGTGTGTGTTAGTGTAACCTATATTTGGAAAAGAAGTAATTTATTAAAACGCTTGCTCTAATAGCCAACTACAATTTATTTTGAAATTTATTGTGATCTGTGATAATAGGATAATAGGTACACATAGATTAAGTCAGAATGTCGTACAACTTTCGAGAAGGTATTTAACGGGAACAACTGTGGAAGAAAACTGTGGACTCTTTTACGTAAATGAGCACAAATTTTAGATTTTCAGATGATTTTAACCTACCACAACTTCCCCTCCACTCCGTAGACTTAACTGCCTAGTTGGCTGAGTTTTCTTGAAGATTATCGCAAACTACACTTTTGGTGATGCTATTGGAAATGTAGTATGGTGTGTTGTTATACGAGAAGCTGTTCAGATGATATGCACGCGAAGAATCTTTTTCAACAAGAAGAAGCTATCAGCCGCACGTAATTACACATTTATTTTACATAAACCTGAATATTATCAACAGTTTGCTTGCAAACCATATTAGCTCTCTAAAATAGCTAAAAATCGAATTTATTCGTTGAGCTTCACATATGGTTACTTCTTCATTTGAGGTTACTTGGAGGTTACTTTCTGTTTCAATTATAACGCGGCTTACTAAGCTGTATTACTTTTCAACACTACCTCTGCAGCTCTTCTTTCGTTATTTACTATGTAACGTCTTAGTCTGTACAAACGGTGGTGCCGGGATCTCTGAAAAGGTTCGGACACCATACGTAGCGTTGCTAGTCATACTACACATTTCGAAAATAAATTTCCGAAAATCAAATTAAGACTTTTTAAAAATTCTTTTCTATATATTTCCCTGAGATGTCAAATACAATTGAGACATATTGAATCCTGTATAAAACATACACTCGTAGAAGAAACTAGTCTGTACAAACGGTGGTGCCGGGATCTCTGAAAAGGTTCGGACACCATACGTAGCGTTGCTAGTCATACTACACATTTCGAAAATAAATTTCCGAAAATCAAATTAAGACTTTTTAAAAATTCTTTTCTATATATTTCCCTGAGATGTCAAATACAATTGAGACATATTGAATCCTGTATAAAACATACACTCGTAGAAGAAACTATATTCCTTACTTATTTCTTGTAGATTTCAAGACAAAGACTAATAACCATTTTCAATATCGACATTTGTTAAATCGAAAGATACATTTTTGTACGCGACTCCAAATCGGATGCTTCACAGATAAATGAATATGCTATACAATTAGCATTGCAGTTATCAACAACCCTATAAATGGAAGATGTCGCAAAACTCCTCGCAAAAGATAGGTACTGAAGAAAAACGAAATAGTAACTTAAAGTTTGAAAGAATATAATAGAGGTACATCTCCAATTTATTTATTTTATTTCTATTGCAGCTGCGAGATAGCCAATGAGGATGAATACAGGTAAAGTACTGAATGAAAGATTCATAAGAAACAAAATCTTTTTCTTTAATCCGGCGACACGCTTCGAAATATAAAATGTAGCCACTTTATTACCGGGCTTCGTGAATATTTTATCTGAGAAGTATTACTATTTTTACATAGTCTTACTCATAAATTGGCGCCCCAGGGGAATACGAGTTTGTGCCAGTGAGAAGGCCAGGGCGATCGTCTAACACCGTTCAGGTGGAGTTATTTATTATTGCTGGCGTAACACGTTATATGATTTAGTGGTTTTCTAAAAGGAACTGATAATACACACGATAAACTGGCGGCACTACAGTTCACTTAGGGAAGCAGGTTAGTGATTTTTCTGATTCAATTAAGTTTGTGCTGAATACTAAACGGAAATTTTACTTACAATATGACTCGATAACTTTTATATTGCGTCAAATTATGTATTTTAGAGAACAAAATGTTTATTCCGCAGTATTGGATTACACACACTTATTTTTTTATGGTTGCATTTTATCATTACGTTATTATATAACAATTAATTAATCGCGACGCTTAATAGGTTCTTATTTTGTTAATAATTACACATAACTAAGTATCGGAAGAAACACTCTTAACACAAATTTAATTTCAATAAAGCGAGTGATTTTTGTTCATAGTAACCCCAACGTTAAAACCATTTTCTATTGTTGGATAAATATCATCCTATAATCACAGTTTTTGCACCGAAGTTTAAACAAGCTCACTAATTTAAAACACTTTTCCATTGACATTTTAGAATTGGTACTCTATTCTCTGAAACAACACAAACTCCAGACTACCTGTGACTCACAGATAGTAAAGCAAGTATTGAATTTATTGTCATTCGTTGAATAAGCTTATGTCACCAAATTAACTTGACATGGATGAAACCTATTTCACATTTTCATGAATTCTGAAGAGACATGACTGACTTTGTTCTGTAGATATGATAATTTGCTAGGAATTACTACAGCCCCGAACTGAGATTTAAATCATCCCAAAATATTCCTTCGTGAGGGGCTGAATCTTTCCACGATTTTTAATAACTCGAAATAGATTACATAAGAAGCTTTCGATAGGAAAAATAGTCATAATCAAGAGAACGATCATTCAACATCTATGCAGTGACGTAATAGTTGCATATCTGTATCACAGATAAAATGGTACTGTGAATCTTTCTTTAACACACTATCTATTTTAACCATACCATAACTGTTTCGATAAGGACAGCGAAGAATTTTCTAATATATCAGTTGCTTCAATTGTTCCATAACAATCTGTTTCAACTTCAAGAGCATACGTCTTTTAACTTTCCTTAACTTTCTACAGGTGCCTACTTAAAATAACAAAACTCTACCTTTAACAATTCTTCCTAGTTTGTAAAAGAGTTAGTTATAAAAAAAATTATTGTAAATACAATTTAAATAGATTTTAATACGTTATTATATAAATTGTTCTGTTGCATAAATCACATCTTTGCTTGCAAGTTGCATTTTAAATGCTTATCATATTTTTTTAATTTTCAAATTTTTCTTGGGATATTCCTTTTTGCTATATAATGTCAACTTAATCATGTTCTATATGCTTTTCAAAAATGTACCTCTGAAAAACTAAAATTGCATACGTCTAATTGCTGATAATATTATCTTCCAAGATACATTCATAATAGCTACTAAATAATACATTCCACAATTAATTTTCTTTAGTTATGAATAGTCGTATTTCAATTTTATAGAATTCTTAAATACACAATTCCATAGATTGGTAATTAAATTTGTGCCATCTATTAGAAAAGAAGCAATCTTGAAAATCGAGAGTGTGTATAAAGAATTCTATAGAGATTTTAGATAGGATGGAAAATTTCCAGAGAGCGAATTACATAACCTGTCTCTGGACAATTCATACGGACTCGTTCGTGGCGAGCATACGACGCGACGCCACTAGGAAAAAGCAAACATTCCGTTCACGTCTCGTTTTACTTAAACGCAAGCAGCACAAAAGGTTCTGAGAAGTGGGGTTAAAATGGTCTCCACGTCAAGTAGCAACTTGAGTTACGTACACAATGATAAGGTTAATGAGGAAAAGGGTTGGGCTGGCAATGTTAATACACACATTTATAGAGATAAGGGCGGCATGTTAGCGATGCTGGCATCCACCTGGAGACCTATGAAGGAAGCTCGGACGCAAAGCTCCCTGCAACCTAGCTATACCGCCCCTACTATAACACCAGCCGTTTACACATAACGTAAAAGTGATTCTAAATATACCACTGGGTATTGCATCATCTAATTGTTTGAAGTAAATACACTACAGTGTTTCTGCACAACTATTACTATTTGATGCGATTTACACAAATGTGATATATATAATATATATCATAGAATATCAATTATTGAAGGTTAAGTGCTTTTTAGAATAATTCGGCGATTCATTTTCATAGCGTTTTTTGTCGTTGGTTTTATTAAGACGTTAACAGGCTCTGTCCACATATTACGCATAGTCCCAGAGATAACGGAATTTATCTTCACATAAAGTACATAATACGGAACGGGGTACCGTATACCCCCTCTTTTAATTCTAGTTTTCTTTGTCTATCAAAACAGGGTCACTTTTACATAAAAAACGCTGGTGTATGTATAACAATAATTTGGAAAGTTAGTAGAAGGTAATACCAGAGATTTAGATGGAGTTCCTTTACAATTTATATATTTTTTAATAAAATAACTTTAGTTCTTCATTTTGTGCATAAAATTTAAAATACGAAAGATGGCTGCATCTAAGTAAACGTGTCGTGGTTGCTCTCGTATATTTTTACAATTATCTGGTGTATAAGTGAACGGTTTTATTCGGTTTTCGTCTCAAATCTGCGTTATTTTTTAGAACATTTTATTTAATAAGAGGATGGGATCTAATACTCGTTCTTCATACGAAAAAAGAAATTTGATTAAAGAGTGCGTTAATAGTAGTCTACAAGATAGTCAGTTGTTATCGAAGTTCACAGAAAAAGTTGTAACAACTGTAGAGAAATACTTTAACGACAAATTCAAGACTGTGAGCAAGAAATATCAAGTTTACGCAAAGAAAATAGAGTATAAATTCACAGATGTGATTCACTTGAACAGTATTCAAGAAGAAACAATATTCGTATAAGTGGCTTAACAACAGTAGCCGGTGACAAACTAGAGGAGACGGCACTTATTTTTTGTCGGATACAATGCATGTAAAAATTAATGCCGATCATATTGATCGGTGTCATCCTGTTGGAGTTAATAAAAATGGTAAACAGTCCTTAATTGTTAAATTTGCGTCCTACAAAAGTCATTAATTGGTTTTGAAAAACCGCAAATATCTGAAGAAGTTATCTTTTAAATCATATAGAGAGGCTGTTCAACACTTCGGCCATCGTAATGTTTGGCTGTACGAGGGCAACATCTTTACAAGAAACACAATTCAGGATAAAACTTGTGTTGAAAATATTAAGGTCGGTAATGCATGTGCGCCAATCCGGTAATTTAAATTATCCAATAGTTTGGTATACTTTAAACACATGTTACAGTAATTTAATTGTTTAGTAATTACGTAGCATGATTCCTTATTTTTTTCTATATTTAATTAAGTTAATGTTGGTTTCTCTGAAAATATTGCCTCTGCAGTTGCTTATTGTTGATATTCCTTGAGTAGATGCGACGGTATACCGGCTTGTATTCTGAAGGAATAATAATAATAATAATAATAATAATAATAATAATAATAATAATAATAATAATAGAGTTTATTTTTCAACAAAAGTATAACATAATCTGAGAAAAGCCAAACAGAAAAGTTGAAAAAAAAGGATGCATCTCATGTGTGCAACGAGTGCACACATGATCTACCTCAACACCCTGAAGAAAACAAATTAAATAACATAAGAAAATGCCTAAAAACTAAAACTTATACTAAACTAAGTCAGATTCCGCGATAGACAAAAAGTATTCATTGAGTAACAAAAAAAAAAGAAAATGAGAAGTATACGACTAAGTTTACAAGAAAACTGTATGTATATAAATATATACATATATATATACATATATACCTAAATATAATTGCTATACAAGGGAACAAGAAGCCGGACAGCCCACACTACAATAACAACCTTTCTTGTATGTATATTTAAATTGTTTTGCAGAAAGCAGTTTTAAATCATCAGGGATGCCATTATATACTTTAACGATCTGATACGAAAACGAACGTTCATAAAGAGCAGTCCGATGTAAAGGCGGTGTCAACATACCCTTGAATCTCAAATTAAGTGTATGTACATCCGTACGAAACGATATTTTATTGTATAAATATGCCGGTTGTTTGTCTGTTATAATCTTCTGAAACAAACATGCCATTCTCAAATACCGCCGATCAGCCATATTGAGCCAGCTCACCTCCGCAAGCTTGTGTGTAATAGGTTCAAATTTTCTTATACCAAAGATAAAACGGAGGCAGGAATTCTGTATCCTTTGAATGCGCGCTATGTTGTTGGCAGTAATGCAAGGACCATATAATTCGCAACAAAAAGAGAAATGCGAAAGAACGAATCACACAAGCTTCGCTTTGTCGCAACACTCAGAAAGTGTCTGTGAGGAAAAATCAGTTTTAAGTTAATGTATGCGAGTCTAATACATTTGAGTATATGTGTTTGAAAGCGAAATTGTGTATCAAAAGTAACGCCCAAATTCTTCGCTTCAAGCTGAATAGGTAACTGAACGCCATCAATGCTAAACTTAGCAGTATTTTGAAGCAGTGAAACACAATTTTTGTTTCCAAAAAGTAAAACCACCGACTTGGATGGATTTAGCACAAGCGCATGTTGCGAAGACACCCTGGCGATTGCACGAATATCATTATTAATAGTGTCAACAGCTGCGGAAGAATTAGATATAGTAAAGGAATGATAAACTTGTATGTCATCCGCATACATATGCATACTGCAAGTAGACAGTTTCTTGTGAAAGCAAGAAGTGTATATACTGAATAAGAGAGGACCCAAAATTGAACCCTGGGGGACTCCACGCACAACAGATCTGAAGCTGGAAGTAGCCCCGTTTAACGACACGCATTGCTCTCTATTAGCGAGGTAAGAATGAAACATATTAATTGTTGAATGCGATAAACCAACATAATGTAAAATTGAGAGAAGCACATCATGATCCAAAGTATCAAAAGCGCGACTAAAGTCCAGCAGCGTTAAAGCAACCACCCTACTACTATCAATTGCTGAGATTATGTCGTCAGAAACACCAAGTAACGCCGTAGTACAAGAGTGACCCGCCCGAAACCCTGATTGTATATCAGGTAAAACTCTATTAAAATCCAAAAACTGCTTCAGTTGCCGGAATATGACCTTCTCCAAAATCTTTGAAAATACTGGAAGAATACTTATCGGACGCAGATCCCCATAACTCACGGGATAAGAACATTTAGGAATGGGATGTACAACAGCTTTCCTCCAGGATATTGGAAAGTAGTTTTCCAGCAAGCAGGAGTTAATAACATGTAGTATATAAGAAGATAAAAGAGGATATGAAATCTTAACCATGTCAATCGTTAATGAGTCGTAGCCAGAAGCTTTAGTTTTAATTTCTGAAATTATGTTAATTAATTCCGATTCCTGAATAGGTACAAAATTAAACTTCTCACTGTTGGGATTAAGTCTATGGGTCCTATAAAAGGTAAGTAATTCTGGATCCGAAGTACTGACGGGAATATTATCTAAAAATACTCATTAATCTCATTAACATTTTGCAATGTCGGGGGAATATCGCTAACCGGTTTGCTCACATTTAATTGTTTAAGTGTTTTCCACTGATACTTAGCCGATTGCTGCATAAATGTGTTATTGAAAAATACCTTCTTCTCGCGTTTAATCGATTGATTAGTAAAATTTCTTAAAGTTTTGTAATATGTCCAACTAGTGTCTAAACGTGTCTTTTTATACTTAGCCAGCGCCTGATCTCTAAGCATCATCATATATTTCACATTATCAGTAATCCACGGCGGACTTCTATGAGTCACGGTAATAGTACGAATAGGGGCGTGAGTATCAAACAACTGAAGAAGGTAGAACATAATATAGTCGATCTTATCATCTATGTTATTCATGTAAAGGATGTTAGATAAAGGTGCAAGACTAAGGTCATTAAGAAAAGCAGTTTGATCAAACCACTTGAAATCTCTTATAATTTTGCGAACTGGAATGTTAGAAGGTAAGGGTATTCTAATCGTACAGAAAATAGTTTCGTGATCCGAAAACTTATCTTCCCCTATACCTGAGCTCACAATACAATCCAAGTCGGTAGTTAAAATCACTAATCAATAAGGCTATCGCCTCTAGTAGGTGTATTAATAATTTGCGCTAAACCAAGTGACTCCAACATACTTAAGAAGTAAGTTCTATCAGCGTATTGCCAGAGGCAAGCAAATTTATATTAATGTCACCAAACAAAACATTATATCATAATTTAAAGATAATATAGTAAACTGCTCTTCAAACTTATCGCAAAAGGATTTGTAATATTCATCAGGTGGGTTGTAAAACACTCCCACTGCAACTTTTCGGTTACCAAGTTGAAATCCCACCCAAGCCTGCTCGAAAGACGTCTCACACGGTATATAAGTAGCTCTTAAATGACTACGGTAGTAAATGCAGACCCCACCGCCTCTGGTTGCTCTATCTCTACGTACTAATGCAAAACCCTGTAGAGAGATCACGTCATCAGGTATATTAGCAGAGAGCCACGTCTCACTGATGACAACAATGTCATACTTATATGTTACTATAAAACGAGACAATAAATGGAACTTAGGCACAATAGATCTGATATTTATGTGGGCAACCCTCAACTCACTCATTCCCCTATAGGCAACAGTTAAATAACTAGAAATACAGTAAACACATGATCAATTAGGTGCAAATAAATATGAAAGATTCAAAATATACAATACGCAAATTCACAAATATAACAATATGCAAGTTTATAAGTATATATAAAAAGGAGAGAAAAAGTATACCATACAAGGTCGAGCTTATACAACCCATCACTTACCTAGTTAATCTGTCATTTGAAGAGGGCATTTTTCCCCAAATTCTTAAAACTAGTTCTATAAAACCGATACATAAAAAGGGAATACATCTTATATAAATAACTATCGGCCCATCTCTCTTACATCCAGTTTTTCTAAGCTATTTGAGTATGCGATGCTTGATAGAATAAATAGATTTCTCGAAAAATTTGAACTTTTATCTAGCCAACAACATGGCTTTAGGATTACTAAGTCCACCATTACTGCTTTATTAGAATTACATAGTAATATACTTAATAATAATGAGAAAAACTGTATCCTATTGGTATTCTCTGTGACTTAACTAAGGCTTTCGATTGTGTCAAACATAATTTACTAATAGAAAAATTGCAGCTAATGGGCTTGCGCGGTAAGGTGGCTGAATGGTTGACATCCTATCTCTCTGATCGAGTTCAATTGGTTGAAATTGAAGTAATTAATGGAAATACTAAGAAAAAATTTCGATCTTCCGTTTTACCTAGCAAAATTGGTATACCTCAGGGTTCGATCTTAGGACCAGTTTTGTTTTCACTCTTTTAAATGATATCATTCAATTTTTAAGCGAATATTACGTCATATGTTATGCCGATGATACTACGGTTCTTATTGCTGAAACAGACTCCACATAGAATCTACAGCAAATATAATGCTGGATAGAATGTATACTTGATTCTGCGCCAATGGACTTTCCCTAAGTTTCGAAAAAACCAAGTATATTCTTTTTCATACTTCACAAAAGAAAAGGTCATTTCCTAATCTAGTAATAGCAAATAATAATATTTCCTATTCTAGATCTGCTAAACTCTTGGGGTTAACACTTTCTGATAATTTAAAATGGGAAGACCACTGTAAATGTTTAACTTCTAAGCTAAATAAGGTCATATTTAAAATAAGGCAATTAAAACCATTTACTAATACAGAAACACTAAAAATAGTGTACTACTCTGAATTTCAATCTTTACTGCTGTATGGAATCTCTTATGGGGTTCTGGTTCTTCTACCGGGGAAGTTTTTCTTAAACAGAAGGCTGCTATAAGGTGCATTACTGGTATTAATCAATTATCTTCATGTAAAAATCACTTCGTGTCTTTAAAAAATTCTCACTATTTATGAATTATATATTTTAGAAGCTGGTTGTTACATCCACAAAAACAGAGTCGAAATATTCAATAGGAACAATAACGCGTATAATTACAATATCAGAGAAGAGGGGATACATCCAGCAAAATTCAATTTACAAATAACTGCAGTAAGCCCTAGTATTTACTGCATTAACATTTATAATCATCTTACGAAAAATTGGAAAACACTTACTTTTAAGAAATTTAAGAACACTGTAAACTCATGGCTACACACTCAATCACTGTATCCATTTGGTGAGTTTTTTAATTTAGAAATAAGATAGGTGTAAGTTAGTTTCTAAGTATTAGGTTACTTTCACTCTATTTTACTACTTTTTTTTGGATAGATATATGTACTTGCTTTCTTTCGTTTTTGCTTGTGACGATTTTCATACCTTGTATTTGGTTGCTGAAATAAAGATATATTATTATTATTATTATAGATTATATAATTTTCGTTCAGTAGAGTACTGCTTGCAATGTTTTGCTTTTTGTTTTGTTTTGTTTTTTTTCTTTTATAGATTAGTTTTGTTAGTTTTAATATTGACATCTATCTAAACCGAAATAAGATGATCGTAGAGCTATGGGGTTAGGCAGCCAATGGAAGAATCCATTTAAAAGGAAATATGACTCATTTATCCAAATCTTAAGCTTTCGATTTTTATTAAAATCTTCTTCAGAAGGTAATTGATTAGAATAGGAAGCTAGCAGTCAAAGAACATAAGCTCACAAAAAGTGCCATTAATATTAATAGGTCATATTATAGAAACCTTTAAACTGTACACAACATGTTAAAACACAAAATACATTGTGAAAATGATTAAAACTGCGGTGAAAATTGACCAAAAATAGACCGCATGGCTAAGCGCTGGAATATATATAAACCAGATAGTTTTACGGGTTAAAATTAGACAAAAACAATTGTATTTTACTAGCAGGGTATGGATCTGGAGTACCGGAACCAACCATTAAATAATTTAGGCGTCATTATTGGGTTTTCGTACAATAGTAAAGAAGTAAATTCTGTGTACTCGCGTTCTGTACAGTCCGTAACTTTATATGGTATGCTTAATACAGTATGGAGCACAGAAATAAATCATGTATAAATGAAAGGTATTACGATTTTCTTTTTTTATATTTGAAATACGCCTATTATACACAATTACTCGTATCATTAATGACCAAACGCGGTTCTTTTAATTTATTTACAAGAGAAATATTTACTTTACTCTGGTATGTTCAACTGGAAGGATATCTGAATGATATTGTACATTATATTAGGTACTATATTTCTGATGTGTTGATAGAAAATCATTCTTAAGTATTAGAAACTAGAAAGGTATGGATATACTTATAGAGAACCGAACAAAGGACTATCAGGAATCCAGCAAATAAAACCAAATTTTAAATTGAGTTTTCTATTTCTTTAGCCAATATTTCGGACTGTGTTCAGTGCTTCATCAGGGCAAAACTACAAGGATAAAACCATAGTCAACAATGTTAAAATAAATGTTTACAATTGTTACAATTTTTAAACTCATTGAGAGAAAATATGTGACATAAACTACGATAAAACACAGGATGACCGTAGATTACTTTTCGAATGAAAGTTGGGAAATTACAGATCCCTATTTAATCACCCTGCGACATAAATGCAACAATTTTCTAATAAAAGACATGCCCCCTTTCATGAAAACTAGAAAATAAACTGTCAAAGAAATTAAAAGCTAAATAGATGATCAGGGAAGCCAAAAAATAAACATATAACGTAGCTAGAACAACGTAAATCGCAATATAATGCTGATAATAATTTATCCATGGCAGTTTTTTATTTTGACCACTTTTGGGAATTACCTCAAGGATACCTGGAGTGCTTCTAAAAGCATAATGCTAATCTTTCTAGCAAATAATAAATCGCAGAATTGTGAAAAACTTGTTCACAACCTGATGCAAAAGTTTTGTGAGTTAGGTTGCAATGGATTCTGTTTTTCCATGCACATCTTGAGTGAACAATAAGAGGTTCCATCAAGATATAAAAGAAATGAAGCAGAGGTATGAGGCAAAAATAGAATACAATCATGATGGCCCACTACTATTGGTGTTCAAAAAGGAGCATTCCAGCACGTGTAGGTACATAAAAAACTATTAAATGGCTCCTTCAAACACAGACAATAATCTTATTAATATTTCAACGCCATTATGCAAACACAAAAAACTACACCGCGAGAGTTGCAGCGATAGCC